>AYEL01076013.1:0-36367 GCA_000484575.1 Olivierus martensii | reverse complement strand
TTCGTGGAACCAATTATTCGCACTAATCGAGGCCTACCTGTATAATACTGCTTTTTTGTATTATAAATGCACCAGCATCTTATTTGTTAAATAAATTACACTTAATTCTTATATATTGAGCTATAGCCATATAGACCTAAATTTGTTTTTTTTCTGTAATTGAAAATTATTTTTGTTAGAATAATAGTATATTTGGCTTATTATGTTACAGTTTACAGCTTTCTAATACGTTATAACTGAGATGAGAATTAATTAAAAATCAAATTCAAATTAAATTCAATTTCAAATTATATTTTAATTAAATAAACAGTCGTTATCGTACTGAATGATGTATTCTTTCTATTTTCACAAAAATCATTATATATAAAGAAGAGCTATTATTAACATAAGATGTTTATTTCATTTCATCAACTCATGATTTTGTGGTGGTTTCCATTTTCAATATATATTTACAATTTTTTTAAACATCAAAACCGATCCTATTTGATCAAGAATAAGACGGGTTTTCATTCAAAATTTTCCTGATTGGATCCATTCATATTCTATACCCTATTCCTAATTTTTCGGATGACAGCCAAAACTACCGGTTTCCAACTCGTTGGTTTCCACCCTTTTAATGATCAAGCAGAAAGGACTGCAAAATCCTCACCTTCTTCATTGAAATCACGGGTTTTGCTATGAAAGAGACTAGAGGATCGAATTCGATCCTTCTTCTTAGAAAATATTTATGAGACCTTCTAATATCGTTGAAGAAGATTAGGCAGTGTTATATCTCAAATATTCTGACTATGTAAGCTGTGTATCAAAACAATAACTCACTCCTTGGAGGATCTGGATTCACTTATATGAGTCCCACATCTCTAGTTTTTCAAATCCTGTGTCGAGCCTGTTGAACACTATCTTTTCAGCTTTCTAGCTCATCCCCATGACGGGTGATGGATAGCTTATGTTAATCTATAATTGATTCTGTTTGGCCTGTCATGGGATATGTTTGGCCAGGCCAAAAAATTATACCTTTCAAGATTTGATTGCATATAGTCAATCGGGGCAAGATGGTAATCGGGGAAGTAGCTTATTTTAACTCTATTTCGTTAGTATTTAAACAGCTAGCGATAGAAGGTAGTTTATTATAACCTCCTATAAGCCCGCAAAAAAGAAGATGGCTATTATCAGATTATCAATTACTCGCATTGGAAATCGAAAAATTCCCAGTGAGTGTTGGAATTTTCATCAAAAATTATACAGTCACTTTTTGAAGTATTAATCATAATAATATAAGTATAGTAAAAATTAATATATTTAATGTATAGTGGATATTTTAAAGAATCTTTGCTTTCGATGTCGTTCTAATTTAGCCATTTTAAATCACGTGATTAAATGTGGCATCTCACCCTAACGAACGGGAAAGATGGCAATTTTTGCTTCAGGGATTAGATATTGAATTTAAATTTTTGTATTTATGATTTATTTTCATAAATTAAAAGATAACAACATAGAACCGAAGAAGTCTTTGTTTCGAAGAAAGTTTAAAACTTGCATCATAACATAAAACAGAGGAGGCACGAATTGCTTCAATACTTCACAGATATATGGTAGGTCTACCTTACAGGACATTAAAAAGATTATAGAAAAATCACAATGAAAAATATGGCATTAAACCTATAATGAATTATATACTTTGTGAGCATGAAAAATATGCTCACACAGTGAATAATTCATTATATGTTTAATGCCAATTGTATATGAAGGGCTTAGAAAAAATTGCTAAATCCATTTTCTATTAAATGTTTAGAAAAGCTTATTTTATAGACGAGTGGACAACTTCTATATATTTCTTAATTAAAAGAGATTACTTTATATTAAATGTTTACTTTCGTGATATGGAACCACACTAAAGGTACCAAAGAATCGCATCTGGCTCACAACTCGCAACTTGGCCACCGTGGTATAAACGATGCCTAAATATCTGATCTTATTTAATTCTTCTAATTTTATAGAATTTAATAATTTATTCTATTAAGATATGCATGTATAGTGAATAAGACGTTTATTGGATGAGTAAAGAATTCATTTTTACTATTTATTAAAGTGAATGTTATCTTACCCCGAATATTTGGCATAAGATTGAGTCACATATGCAAAACCCTTGTAAGTTTAGTCGGCCGGATGGCCGCGTGGTAAAGCTTTGGCTTACCAGCCTGGAGGATCCGGGTTCAAATCTGGGTCCCCCCCACACCTCCAGTTTTTCAGGAGGGGTCCGGGCCCGGCCCGTTGAACCCCTCCTTCAACCATCCGGTTGACCCCATCACGGGTGTTGCCCAGCCTGTGATGGGCTCTACAAGTGGCCGCCGCCAGATACATTATATCCCATGAGGATATGGCGGCGTAATCTAATTAACCGAAACCTTGTAAGTTTAAGTACAAAAAATATGAAATGAGAATATTCAAAATTAATATGAGTTTTAGAGTTACAAAAATAAAAGTTGGTCAACTTCCCCCGATTCACATAATTATATTAATCTAATCTAACTTAACAAAATATATTTTTCCGTGTCGGGCGGATGGCCGCGACGTGTGCTCTGCTTTCTTTCTAAAATATCCCTATTAATTCTCGGGCCTACATCTATAGAAAATTTTCAGGAGAAGTTCTGCCTTCATCCTCCAACTGAAGGCTGGTCCGACCAGCAGTGTGAGGGCAACTGACTATATTGCAGCTTAATACTCATCAAATGGAAAGTGGCTTTTAATTTCAAAGAAAACAATATTCTCGAAGAAAGAAAAAAGAAATAATTTTTGAATAGACTTGTTTTTATGAAAACATAAGTATTCTATATTTCAATAGTATATTCAAATATAAACAATATCTTTAATAAAAATCGAGACTTTTTATCTACTTACCTGAGAAAGAAAAATGTTTCTAGCATTATGGTCAGCTGATTAATAATGGCATAAGAAAATTTGCCCAGATGATGAAAAATAAAGGACAGATTTCCTGTAAAATTGAAAACAGTTTATTAAAAAATATGTTTAGATATTAATAATTAGTTCAAATACTAAAATAAATATATTAACTATGTGCGTTATACTTGTTTTTTGATATGTGGATCATTTGTTTACGAAATACCAAGTTCATAAAATTTAAAGCAGTCTGTAATAGACACTTATAGAAAGCAAAGAAACCTATCATATAATATCAATAATATTCAAAACTTTAAAAGAATAATTGATAAATTCAAAGAAAATAACAAGCAACAGTATCAGTTCCATTAAAAAACAAATATAAAAGTTAATTATTAAAAATATTGTAAAAATCTAATAATTCATATAAAAGAAAATTATAACTAAAACACCATTATCTAATAAGAAAATTGTCTTATATTCTTACCTCCTATTATTGGTAATTGAAGAAAAAGTAAGAGTTCATGGATATATATTATCATGAATGCTAATAAAACTTTCATTCCACAAATGAACCTCGTATTTTCTTTAATATTTATAGAAAAAAGCTTTCGTACAGATTTAAACGGTGAGGCAATAAGTATGATTTCAAGAAATCTTCCTGAAAATAACAAAATCATTACAACAAAAAATATATATGTATATATATTTATAATTTATTGTAAAAATTTAATTTAAAAATTTAAGAGAATTAACAAAGTAGTAATACAGAATTTCATTTTTTAAATGAAGATAGTAAATATTGTATTTAACAATTAAGTTTTTTTTATAATTTATAAAATCCAGTTTATCAACTACCATTTTTAGTTTTCGATGTAAATTGTTTTTATTCTGATATTTATTTTTAAATTTACATAAGAATTAATAATCTCGGTTTTGATGACGAACAAATTTAAACAATTGCAAATAATTCTATTATAATAACAAATATTGTTGAGATAGCATTCTTACCTTTTTTTATACAAAAATATTTTAGAATCGATATTTCCAACAATAATGCTACTACTATCCATGTAATAAAAAACGCAAATACTGTCCTAAATGTGGGGAAAATACAGATTAATCAAATAAATTAATAAAATAATATTTCCATGTATAGTACTGTATACTTAAAAATATGTATAACATGAAAATTTCTGAAATATTTTTACAAAACATCAATAAATGCATAATACTATATTTACTGTTTAAAAGTTTATTCAAATCATACATAAATCAATATCGAAAGGACCATTTTTTGCTCAGCATATGAAGACACCTAGTCAGTAAGAGTATTTAGTTGCCCTGTGGCACAGAACAGGTTTGTCCACAAACTGCCCAGGAGTCAACTGGATTGTAAAATGGAGAACCCGATCCCATGATAAATTTTTCCAAGGAATGCGACCCGACACTAGAATCCGAGTCCTCCAGAATTTAAAGTCGAAGCGTTTCCACGCTGCCAATCTCTTGACATACAGCCGGCCGGATGGCCATGTGGTAAAGCTGCAGCTTACCACCCTTTTGGATCCGGGTCCCACACCTCCAGTTTTTCAGGAGTGGTCCGGGCCCGGATCGTTGAACCCCATCCTTCAGCTATCCGGTTCACCCCATCATGAGTGTTGGCCAGCCTGTGATGGGCTCTATGAGGCCGTCGCCAGATAATGAATATCCTATGAGGATATGGCGGCTTAACCCAACAAACCTAACCTAACCTGTTGACATACAAAGGGCCATTACGAAAAGAAATCGTATCTCCTACTATTAATAACCCCAAAAGTTAAAATAATTTACATCCACTTCTAACACTGACATTTTTTGCATTGTATACTGTATATAAAATTCACTCGATTTTTCATAAAAATTCTGAAAATTTTTACAATTGGAAGATAATATTCTCTGAATAGGATCGATGCGATTTTTTTTTTTCTTAATTTTAAATATATATTTCAGATATTTATATTACCTGTCTCTAATTTAACTTTTATCATCATACTATATTTAGAAATTAGTATAATCAAGAATGGTTTTTATTCAGAATATTATAATAAATTTAATAATGAAAAAATTAATTAATTAAATTTAATAATCATATGCTAAAATATACGAATGGCAAAACAAACCAGTTCAAATTCCTCTAATAAAAGGCCTGAAGAATTTTTAAAAAATCCAATTTGTGTCACGAACAGCATGAATTTTATAATTAATATTTCAATTCTAAGCATTTTGTAATTTTTAAGAGTATCCTATAAAATCACAAAATTTAATCTTTATTTGTCATTCCTTGTGGCAATAGAAGACGCCATTTCCTACTTTATTGAATCTAACTTATGACGCGAAACAAGCTGTGTAAAGAATTCCTGTTGATGGTTCAATCGGATTGTATAAGATTTCCATAAATGGCATTTCCAAGGCATAAGATCAGTATTTTATGTGGGCCTCTGAGTTGAAAGCCGAAGCGCTTCCACGTGCCAAGTAGGATTGACAGTATTTATTAATGTATCTCCTAGAGTATGAAATTACTCATTCCTAAATTTTATTCGTAACTCGAAACCTATTCATAATATAACTATATATACCAAATTATGTAATATATGTTATTAATTTGGACCAGTTAGAAGATCTTTATTTTAAAACATTGAATAAAAATTCTAAATTGCAATGTTAAAGTTTTTGGTTGAAGTTATGCCATCTTGAAATACAGCAGTCAGATAATATATAAGTTATTTAACAATTTGACTATTATAGGCTATTCTCTAAAATGGGAAAATAAAACCCTTAGGAAAGTTTGTTACTTAGATTCTCATAACTTGTGGGAATACTTGTGTTACAACTTTTTATATACAGTGGAACCTGTTAAAATGACCACCTTGATACAGTGACCATCTGGCTAGAGACCAAATTTTGAAAGATGGTTTGTTTCCCATAGGGTGTAATGCTATTTTTGTTCCATTTAGTGACCACCTGTTTAATGTGTATATTGACCACTCAGTTAGTTAGTTTTAAGAAATTTTAACCTGCTAACATGATCAAGAAGATTAATTTCATGGAAGAATTACTATATTTACCTTAGAATTTTTTCCATTAGAAAAAATTCTAAGGATTAGTATTCCATTATAATTTTTCTGTTATGATAAAACAGTCTGTTAAACAGGTATATTAAAAAGTAAATATTATAATACTACTGTATATGTACCTTTATACAATATTTTAATTTAAATTTGACTATGTTAAATGCACATATACAGATTATTATTAATAGTAACACAGTATATGTTTGCTATAAGATTTTATTTGTCAGATGATATGTGCTATTTGTTATCATTATCGCTTGATTGCAAGTTGACAATTTTAATTAATATAAATTTGCAGTTTGTATTAATCTGTTGTTTTCTTTTGGGGGATGTGAGTGGGTCACTGTCCTGTATAGTGACCACCTGTGAAAAGTGACCAGTCAGGTCAGTTCAAAAGGGTGATCACTTTAACAGGTTTCACTGTATTATAATTTTAAACTTTTCGCTATATAATACAGTAATTTGAAAATAAATTATAATCTATTATAGTTTAATTTTTTGTGTGCAATTTTATGCCACTTTCCACCCAGCAGGTACTGGACTGGAAAACAAAAAAACAGAAGGCTGTATTTTAAGGTTTAACCTTGGAAAAGGAAAGGAAAGTGAGAGAAAAGTTAAAAGATTCCTATCAAAAGGAGTGTAATAGGTCGCTAGGGAAAGGAGAGAGAGCATACATGATCTAACAGCTGGCACATTCCAGTTCTCACCATGGATCACCCACATCCCTGATGGGGTTAGCTATCATGTGGACGGATGGTTTAATTGGCGGGGACTCTGGAGGTGTGGGACCAGGAATTAAACTCAGATCCTTCAAGATGGAAGCACAGTACGATTCCATCGGACATCCGACCGACATTATTGATTAATTTTAAAATTATAATTATAAATCAAACATATTTTTTGAGTTTGGGCTATCGCATTTATTTAATAGCTGCAATACAACATTTCAATGAAATCTTATTGATAGATATCCTCACACCGTTATACCACCAAGTATTACATGAATCTTTCTAACTTAATTAGAATGGAAACAAAATTAATCTAAATGAAACCAATTATTCTAAATATTGTCGGCCGGATATCAGCAGTGAAAGCGTGTGCTTCTATAATGGATTAGGTTAGTTGCCAAAGTGGTCGGTACCAACCTCCTGCGGTTTGTCCCGACTCTTAAGGGGTCGACGAGAGTTAAAGGATTGTCAGGAGTTGGTGAGAAATAAGTAGGTCTTTAAGAGAATTTTTTATAAATTTTAATATTCAACAGAAAATAACAATCTAAAATTTCGTCAATAATTGCTATTAAAACATCAAACCCACTCTTCACATTTAAATAAATTTTAGTTTAATATAAAAATGTCTTGTTGTTTGATTAAATGCAAATGTTTTTTAAAATATAATTTATTATACACTACCGTAATTATTACTATTAAAAAATCTTTCATAAAATATATTTAAAACTATTTAATATTAAAACTTTCACTGGGGATCTCAGGTTTTTTATAGCATAATCAAAGGGTCGAGATAAAAAGTTTGGTAACCCTGAATTAGATTGATTAAGCCACCATATCTCACGAGGGATATATTATATCTGGCGGCGGCCATTTATAAAGCCCATAACAGGCTGGTGAACACCCATGATAATCAACTGGATGGTTGAAGAATGGAATTTAATAGGCCTGGCCTGGACCCGTCTTGAAAAACTGGAGATGTGAGATTCGGATTTGAACCCGGATCCTCTTGGGTGGTAAGTCCACAGTTTTACCATGTGCTTTCCCTCTCGAGGGCGCCCGCCTTGACGTATTGCGAGAGGGCTTACCGGCTGTCACTATGCCTGTATCTGTTCAACCGGGCCGGTACGTCCATAGTGACAGAGATAAACTAAGAGGTTGCCAAATGCTTGGCAAAATTCAGGCAAAAACAACCACACATCGCAGGTGAGCGTGTGCAGACGTTGGTGTGATGTCAGCGGCCTGTCGAAAGAGCTTGGAAAACCCGAGTAGATCGCCGCGGGAAGTCTTAGCAGAATAATTCGCCCGGATTTCGTTTGACTTTCTATAGAGAGATCCAGCAGCAAAACTGGCTGGCCTGGGAAGTGGCTCCGCCGCGGCCCCCAGTAGCTGCCCCTAGTGAAAAAATTCCTATAGGGTCGGTAGTGTGTGGCTGCACCCACCACTCGCTGGTGTATGGTCTGTAATTCGCCACTCGACCGTCCGAGTCCCTGCGGATCCGGGATTAGAAATCTGCCCGACGTATGTCCTGCGCGAGATACAAATCCTCTATAAGGATCCCACTATTCATCCCTTACGCAGAGTACCTGGTGTACTCTGCGTAATGGATGAATAGTGGAGGGATAGAAGCCGTAGACTTGGTCTGGCTCGGGCTGATTGGGTTCATCCACAGACCGGGGAAGCATGCTTCTCTAGGGAATCACAAAACCTCGGGGAGTTGATCCGAGCGATATTCGGCCACGGCAAGACGCCAGAGCCCGGCCATTGCACGGCGTCGGTCAATATTGTCTCCATGGTGGTCCATCAGATAGTGGGCCACATCGGTGATCAAACCGGGGGAGATTCTCGCCCTTTTTAAGAGGGGAAGGTATCAGCATTGCGTGTTCCTCCCCGCAGTGGAGAATTTCAGTTAAGGTTCTGTTCTCTTGGAAGGCTTGCTTTGTCCGACCTTCTGTCAGGCTGCTTCGTTTGCGCGGCGGTTCTGCCTGACTTTTGTGTTCTCCTTTTACGGAGAAAGTAGTAGCAAATCCGTTCAGCCTCTTTGTTGTTCTCAGTAAGGAAAGGTTCGGATTTTTCCGTCCTTTCGGCCTGCTGCGGCGTTTTACGTCGCGGTAGCGCGTGAACAGGTGTTCTTGGAACACACAGTAACAAATCCGTTCAGCCTCTTTGTGTTTTCGATTCTTCTGTGGACGAAGACGATTCTCGGCAAGTAAAGGTCGCTTCGGCGACACAGTGCACGAGGTATGGATGCGGTGAACATAGATCCCCAGGCCTGGCACACGTGTGCGGGTCCGCCGTATGCATGCTTCGTTCGCTCGTGGACCAAGAGGTGGCAGGCGAGTCCGCACCTGACTGGCAGGCAATGATTAACCCAAGATTATTCTCACAGACGTTAAGTACCCTGTAGTACCCTAGTAGGTGGAGCAGGGGAGCGGCCTTTTGGCCTGTCTCAGAATACAAGATGAGCCATGCGGCCATCCGGCTGATGCTTCTATAATGTATCAGGTTGAGGTTCAAATCCAGGGTTACACACCTGGGTTATTCAGAAAGGTTCAGGGCGCGGATAGTTGAATTCTGTCCTCCGCTTTATGCCTGACTCTACAAAAAGTGTAAGCAGCAGCTGGTTGGCACAGTAATGTTAGGCGCTTAGTATTCATCGAATATAAACAGCTTAAAACTACACAGGAAACAAGCAGTGCCAGAAAGAACTAAAATCGCCTATTTTTTGAATTTAATATTATTTTTCCTATATTTTGTGTTTGGAATTCATTGGCTTATTGCATCCAATATTCTCTAAATAAAGGGAGCTTAGATTATAAATGACAGCTTCATTGAGCAAATATGACGAAATGGTGCTATCGATCAATGTCACTTCCTCGTGATGCCATTATGTATTGCTTTTATAACGTCATCAATGTTACATCGAAACGACGTAATGTCAGGGCCGTGATGTCGTTGTGACAGATAATGACGGACGATAGATGGTGCTAAATGTTAAGCAATGCAGGTAAGCCATATGCTATTTTTATACTTTTAACCCTTAGAGTTATTTTTTGGCAATAATATAAACTAAAATTTTGATAAAAATTAAATTTCATCTTATAGGATTAAATGATCACATAGAATTCAGAAATGCGGTATCAAAGTCTTCTTTAACAGTATAACGTCACTAGAAAATTTCATTGAAAATCTGTTCATTGATTAAATTATTACTAATGATGGAGACACACGACTCCGTCTTATAAGCCTCCATTTCCTTCGGACAATGAGCTAAAATTAAGAAAACATTTTTATGCTTGTTATCAGCTTTTAAAATAAAAATCTAAATTGAAACTTAAAAAAAAAGTAAGTTTTACAACGATATTCTTCTTTACATATATACTATAGATAAAATATATGTTATAGTTTGAAATTATGAAATCTCGAAACTTACAAGCAAATTACTTGAGCTGTAGAATATTCCATCTTTTCATCTTTTACTTTGCAGAAATCTACTCGAAGATTTATTTGTTCTGGAAATGCTGAAAAGATTTCAATATTTAAATAAACATAATTTTCGGAATATCTATGTAAAAATTGTTCCTTTTTTAAAATATAAAACTATTCTCGAATGAAATTATACATTATCTGAATAATTTTAAATACACTAATATAAGTTCAGTGAGTTATTTAAATGGAATTATTTTAAAATTTATTTGAATAATTAGAGATTAAAGACTGTTTCCAGCGGAGCGACAGCCGCATTTCTACACTCAATATTCTTCTTTCCTTTTCTTCCATTTTCCTAAATTTTCCAATAATGCTAAACTTTTCTTCGAAGGATGAAACTGAAACCAGATTGCTCATTTTTAAAGAAATATTGTTTCTTGTGTTGGACTGGCAGAGAAAACTATCAGAATAAAGTTAAACTGATTTATTTTGATCAGAACCCATGATCTCAAGTCATTGAATCCGTTGGTTTGTTTCCTCCGTCGGCTGCTTTAACATCATCTTATAAATATTTTAGTTAGGACAAACTTTGATAATGTACTGAAATTATTAAGCTTTTAAGTTACAAATATCGTTTAAAAAGAAAAGTTTCCAACAAAGTCAAGTATTATTATTGTAAAGTTTCGGATAGATTTTTTTCACTTATGCAATATACGATAATGGGATGTCAAACATAGGAATAATCGAATCAGAATTTTTTCGCTGAAACTACAATAATAAATGTCCAGATATTGTCTTTAAGAAAACTAACCTTCGAATAATAAAATAGCTTCTCTATTTTATAATTTTATTCTATTCTACTTTAATTTTAAGTAAATTATGCATTCTCTGTTAATTTTGCTAATTTCTATAATAGCAATGTCGGATTTTAAATGATTTTATTAAATTATAAAATGATGATCTGCCGAATCATGTGATAGGATGACGACTGTTTTACAGCCCTCAATTCTGTCGAAACTTCTCATTTACAAAGTTTAAAAAAGTTAATAAATTCAGTTATTCTTCGAAAACTTATTCACGTTAAACATTTGTAATAATTAAATGATAAGTTTATTTTAAATTATAAAAGATAACGAAACTGACCGGGAAAACTTTATAAATTTTAAACGATCCTTTTAACTCGGGAGAGTCAATGAAATGTTAAAATTGTCAAATAAACTTATAAACCACATCTTATAGAAAAACAAATCAACGAATCCAACCAATGATTTGTCCTGATCAAAGTAACTCAGTAAAACTTTATTCTGACATTTTTCTCTACCAATCCGACGGGAAGAAACCGTATTTCCCTTTTCAAATGAAGAGTCTGGTTTCGATTTGAACCTTCTCTTTAGTTTGGCATGATTTTATTTCCTTTATTTTCCTTTATTTTCTTAGCCTGTTTTCTTTGAATTCTGAAGAATTTAAAGAAAACAGGCTAAGAAAATAAAGGATAAAGGACATTTAACAGTTTGTAAGAGCTCTCTTTTAGATCTGAAACTCTTTCTTAGGACTGTGTTAGTTCTCTTGCTGCTCTCTTGATCTGCTTATGTTCATAGCTGAATTAATGTAATCGTCTTGTGTTCGTCAGTACTTTTGACTTCATTCCAAGAAAACTAACGAAAACATTAATCATTAAAGAAACTAAAAAATATGAAGAAAAAAGAAAAGATATTCCTATCACTGTCTCTCGCCCTAACAGATTTGTTTATGGATATCTCTTCGTTAAACTGCACTATAGCCTCCTTAAGGCAGAATTAGATTTTTGCTTTGCTACTCTCGTTTGTTTCATTCTGTGTTATTTGTCTTCGACTCATGTTACAGTTTTTTAATTATATTTTTATTATTATTTACCGATAAATGTTATATTATTTAGATAAATAACTGTTAGATGTCAATTTCTTCCGAGTTTCTCAATTCACTTTTTTTTCTTTTTTACACCCTTTCCAATCAATGAAATTACTAATGGGCGAGATCATTTTCAATCACGAGCTGCATCCACAACCATTGAGGAGGTTCGAATGGTCGGACTAGAACCCGAAAAAAGGTTTTGCAAGATGCCAGACCCAAGACATGAATCCGTATCCTCTTGTGTAGCACACCAACGCGATGCCACGGCATGTTCGATCTCCCTCACTTCAGTTCTAGACTCCTGACAAGTGTTTTTATTTGTCACAGATTATGCCACTTTCCATTCTGTAAAAAATAATAAATGACTGAGCGAATCAGTCTAATCCACTAACAATCCACCCCGATGGAAGGTCAGCCGGATTGTGAAAAGTGGATATCAACGGGCCGATCCCGGACCCTATGATAATCATTTTAAAGGGATGAGATCAAAGAATCTAATCCTGATCCTCTGAGACATTTCTCGTGGCCAATCTGTCCGACTCTTGACGCTTCGCTTTTCCAAGCTCGATTATAGTTTTTCGGCCAAAATCCTAAGGTGTGCTCATTTAAATATCGTTCGCCATTCTGGAGCAACACGGTCTACTATCTGTTTAAACAGGAAGAGCTCGATATGAATACAACTAGAACCTGAGTAAGTAGTGTTTTCATTTATATTATCATGTGGAGAGACCAGTACGATGCCGAGCAACTAATACGATAAATCATAGAAAACTATAATTTGTTTCGCAAACGCAATCAGTTTTTCGTCTTCCATAAAAATATAATAAAAATTTACACAATTCAAAAAAACAAACTGAACAGAAAACTAAGAATTTACATTTTAAAAGGTGTGTATACCAAGTATGTAATAACTGGACGAATCCCGAAAAAACATCATTGGAGATGTAAGTTGGATTAGCTCGGTGGCAATATAAAGGTTCGTTTAAGCAGTTTGAATAAATTTTTTTCAACATTAGCATCTGACAATCGTGCTTCGAGACAATCGTGTCATGCTTTTCACGCTGCTGTATAAATAGATCTCTAAACTGCTCCTGGAGTCAGAACCTGACGTTAAAATTTTACATGGGCCCACTCGAAGTTTTTCGATTCCCGCTGACCTCATAATTGGTGTCACTAGTGAGCTGTCGAATGAACGAAAATTTTTACATTAAAACCCCCACATACCCCATGTTATTTATTAAGCAGTCTATAGAATGAAAGAAGAATTATTATTTTAATAAATTTAAAATATAAATATTTTATAATATATACCCCAGTAACCAATGTTTTCTAAATCTTTCTTACTGCAAGTACTTGGCATACAAACATCTAAACGTGGACCAGTGTTCATAACGGCAATTCCTTTTAATACGTTGGAAAATTGAGAGGGTTCCTAAAATAAATATTTCAATACACTTTATTAATAAATGGAATGCCAAAATTGAAAATTTTTGTAATTTATAATAATTATTTAAATGTATTAATTAAGAAAAATCTTTATGTATTTTACCACTGATTATCAATAACAAAATTCGAAAAATCAGAAGTACTAAAGGTATAAAACGATATATTATTAAATAGTTTATTGTAATTATATAATTTAACACAATCTTTTGGAGAGCAGTATTAAAAATAATTTCCTTGTTACTTTAGAAACCGGGATTGATTCCTAACCTCATTATCAACAGAACTCCAACACAATCTGTCGATTCTTACCATTCTCCATCTCAAGCATTCTTATTCTGATGTGTAGCAGCTCAATTGTCCAGATGACCATGGATGAAACATGCTTTGCTTCCAACGAAGAGAATCCAGGTTGATTTCCTCAGTCTATATCTCCAAAACTTCTCAGGAGAGACGAAAAATGAACCTTATTTTCTATGTGAAGATTGACTCCGCTAGAGGACTGGGTGACCCGTGGTAGGTACTTACATGCCCTAACTCTTAAATTAATAAATTTTAAGAGGAAAGTGATGTTAAACTATAAAAATAAAAATTTTCTAAGCGTCAGGTAATCTACTGCCCCTACAGGCCATTCATTCATACATGTCCTGGATGGCCTGTAATAAAGAATGATGTTCAACACGCAGGCCTCCACTCTTCCTAAAAATCTTGTGGAAATAATCCATTAAATTAAACAAATGCAGAATGCACTATAATATAATGCATAAAAATATGATTCCTATATTTTTAGCCTCTATTTTCTTTGGAAAGTAGGCTAAAAATGATTTATATTGAGTATAATAACTGAGTGAAGATATTCCACCTGTTTTGAAACAATATTTTGGCTCATTTTTCCAGTGAACATTGACATATAGGGCTGCAGGCCCTGCTCAATCATTAGCTACTACAGGAATTCTTATAGATCAATATCCCAGAATCATATTATCTTATCTGAATGAAATATTATATACAATATTGGAATCCTTAAATGATCAATTCGATTCATCTCTCCCGTGGAACGAATACATTTGATCATTTTGAGCACACACGATTCTCTAGCGGATATTGACAATATATGCGCATTTCACATAAATTGGATAATATTTACTTAATTTCTCATTTTGAAAAACAAACATCCTGCATAATATAATCAAATTTAAAATATAGTATACTCGTTTATTTTGTAATATATATGTTATTTATTTATTTATTTATTTATATGCGTATATATATACCCTACAAAAAAGCAAATTTGGGTGTCGCCGTCATTAGCGTTATAATTTGAATTAAAAGTCATACATGCTCGAACAAAAAAAGATCTGTAGGCTTTTTCAAGATTTTTGCCTTAACGTGATGCAAACTTATTTTCGCTATTTGAACTGAGGAACGTTGTAGTTTTTCATTTCAGATGATAGGTCTCCTTTCATGAATTTCATTAACATTTGTAGATCATGTTTCTTTATCAGTTCTTCAATAGATGGATAAATTGGATAATATTTACTTAATTTCTCATTTTGAAAAACAAACATCCTGCATAATATGATCAAATTTCAAATATAGTATACTCGTTTATTTTGTAATATATATTATTTATTTATTTATTTATATACGTATATATACCCTACAAAAAAGCAAATTTGGGTGTCGCCCTCATTAGCGTTATAATTTGAATTAAAAGTCATACATGCTCGAACAAAAAAAGATCTTTAGGCTTTTTCAAGATTTTTGCCTTAACGTGATGCAAACTTATTTTTCGCTATTTTAACTGAGGAACGTTGTAGTTTTTCATTTCAGATGATAGGTCTCCTTTCATGAATTTCATTAACATTTGTAGATCATGTTTCTTTATCAGTTCTTCAATAGATGGGGGTGCGTTCCAAACCTCAACAGTAAGTCATCAGTGATTAGTCTCTTTTAAACCGTTTCTAATGAGAAAAAGTAGTTCCCGCTAGATGATAAGATTTTAAAAGTTAGAGAGTATAACAGATCATTATCATCGTCAAACAGAACAACGACGTTAAACAGAAACAAAGCTGATGTTGAGTTATTTCTGACGTCAAAAGAGATTAATCATTGATGACTTGCTGTTGAGGTTTGGAAGGCAGTCAAAAGAGACTAATCACTGATGACTTACTGTTGAGGTTTGGAACGCGCCCATGGTAAGTGTGAAACATTTGTAATTTGTTCTTGATTATTTGAAAGACATATACCATTTATTTTTTGATTGCACTATACCATACTTACTCATCGAATTTAAACTTGATATGAGTCCAGCAGAATATTTTGTATGCCGTACACTACAGAAGATACTAATACCGCATGAAATCAAGTTTGAAGTATACGTTTAGCCTTTACTCTTAAAAATTATCTTGATGTAAATACAGATTTTCATATTTAGAAAACTCGTCAGCGGGGAAATCGATCAAGTTCTCTTTTCTAATCACACTTTCGGTGCGGTATGGACAATGTTCGATCCCTATCCCCAGTGTTATCCCTTGAACTTTTTGAAAATCAGGAAATTTCTGGAGTAAGAGATAGTTGAATCACCGTCGTATTGAGTCTTTTGGTAAAGAGGAGCCAACGGGGCTGTTGAACCATCCTTAATTCACTTCGACAGTGGAAGGTCTCAGTAAAGTTCGTGATGTGTTGGTATCCATTCTTTTGTAGATTCGTTTCTAGGTGTTCATTTATCGAAGCACACTTCTACGGACTCAACAATTGTTTATTGTAGGGGTGGGCAACCCTTGGCCCGAGGGCCACATGCGGCCCTCGAGCAAGATTTGTCCGGCCCGTCACTAAATTTCTCTGTTGCATATTAATACGGCCCGCTGCGTCGCGCCGATACGGCGACCGCCTAGACTAGACGGTGCCAGTAAATTCTGGAATATTCGAGATGCTTAGGCCACCTGCTTTATGAGGAGAAGCAGTTATGATTCCCACCAATTTGCGTTAAGATCAGTTGGGAAGTACAGAAGTTCGATTAGTAAGTTTTGATTGTTTTGAAAAATTGAAAAAATTTCTGGTCCTAAAATATGTCTGGACTTTCAGGTAGTAAATACAGAAAGATTGATCAAGAACGTCGTACCTTCCAGGAGAAGTGGACCCAAGAATATTTGTTTGTTATTTATAAGGACAAGCCAATTTGTCTGATGTGTAATGAAGCTGTCGCAATTTTAAAAGAGTACAATTTAAAAAGACATTATACCACCAAACATTTTCAAAAATATGGAAGTTTAATAGGGCAACTAAGAAGCGATAGAATCGAAAAGTTAAAAAAGAAATTAGCCGCTCAACAAACTGTTTTACTAAAACGCAGTGAAGAAGCTGATGATATCGTTCGGGCGAGTTAGGTTGTTAGTAAGAAACTGGCGAAACATTTGAAGTCGTTCTCAGAAGGCGAGTTTGTGAAAAAGTGCTTAATAGAAGTGGCAAATATCGTGTGTCCTGAAAAAAGTAAAAAGTTCGCAGAAGTTAGTTTATTCAGAAGAACAGTCACAAGACGAATAGGTAAACTGGCAGAAAACATAAAAATAGCGATTGGCAAAGTCGTGGAAAAATGTGTAGCATTTTCCATAGCATTGGACGAAAGCACTGAAATTACCGATACAGTGCAACTAGCAATTTTTATTTTTTTTTGTTAACAGATGACGCCACTTTCCATTCAAGGAGAATACTAAGTGACGGGGCGAAACAAGCCCTTCCACAGGCTGCCCACCCCTGCGGAGGGGTCAGCCGGATTGTGGAGGACGGGAATCGATGGGCCGGGCCCGGACCCCATGATAAAAATTTTCAAGGGGTGGGACCCGAAACTCAAACCCGGGTCCTCCAGAGTGGAAAGCCGAAGCATTTCCACGCGGCCAATCCGGCCGGTAGAAATTTTTATTCGTGCAGTTGACCAAAATTTGAAAATAACAGATTTGCTCGCACTTCGAGCCATGAAAGACACTACAAAGGGGGAAGATATTTTTGAAGAAATTGTTAATGTTTTCAGTGCTTTTAGACTTGACTGGGCAAAGTTAAGCGGTGTCGTGGAGCTCCTGCGATGATAGGGAAAAATGTGGGAGTGGTGGATAAAATAAAATCAGAATTATCAGAGAGAAATATTGACATTAATAATCTGTTCGCATTTCACTGCATCATTCGTCGAGAAACCTCTGTGCTAAATCATTAAAATTCATGCACGTAATGGAGACAGTTGTTTGTGTGTACATTTTATTAAATCGAGAGGTTTGAATCACCGGCAGTTCCAGCAATTCATGCAGGACTTGGAATCGGAATATGGAGACCTCGTTTTTCATTGTGAAGTTCGTTGGCTCAGTAAGGGCAAAATGTTGAAGCAATTTTATGAGTTAAGCATCTGATCTTTCTATGAAAAACAATCTGTTATCAATCTTGCCGTATTTGAAGTGAAGTTTATTTTTCATTATTCGACGAAGTGATTTTTCGCTTCCTTCGTAGTTTATTTTCTCTCTTACACGTACTAAAATTTCCGTTACGGTTGGATATTTATTTTGTCTGAAAATTTCTGACACAGTTGCCCGAATAACAGAAAGATCAAATTCGTCGACATCAATTAATGCAGATATCCTTGGTCATTTTTTACCTGGCGTTCAAATTATTTCTTCTGAATCTGGTGTAGTTCTGTCAACAATTATTCTTCGACAGGTTGAATATGATACGCCTGTTGCTTTGCTGGTCACTCTAATAATTGCATCGTACCATCTCCAGATTTACTTTCCTTTAGATAATTAAAAAAATTAAAAATAATCGTTTGAGCTTGACTGTTAAATTATACTACGATCAGAAGTAGACGGCATTACGGTTTAGTAAGAGGAACTTTGGGTAAATCCAGATCACTGCAACGGTTTAGTAAGAGGAATTCTGGATAAATCCAGATCACTGCAGTCGATAAGGACATACAACACGCATGCGTCATTTTCCTCCAACTTTCGTGCCGGAAACTATAATGTTTCCATTTAAAATTTGTTATTTGATAATTCTTTTTAAAAATAGTCTCATGAAAATGTTATAAATATTCCAAGAATTAAAATCCTTTTGTGTACAATTTATTAAAAATAATAATTTTCTTCTTTATATACACGAATTTAAAAATAAATTATTTTTATTAAATTTATATAAATTTAAATTTTATAAGTTACATAACATACAAAATTTTAATGCTAATATAAGATAAATATAACAGCAGATGTAAAATGTCATAATTAAAACAAACTAAGAAGATACAGATTGATAATCAAAAATCTGGCAACCTCGGAACCTGAGGATTGCCGGATTTTCGAAAATTCCAGATTTTTGATGTATATATATATGTGCTGTATATATTTAACAGAAAAGGACTATTTGTACAGTGCTTTAAATAAATAAATTTAAACACTAAATGAAAAGGTAATATCTAACAAGTCTTTCTTGGTGTTGGGATTTTTTTTTCCGTCAGTGTATGTAAAATAATATGTAAAATTAAATATTAATTTTACATATAACCTAACTTACCACGCTATGTATACTTACATATCTATGGTGGGCAACCTCCGGCCCGCGGGCCACGTTATTTTATTATATCTAATATCAACCTATGCTTACATATCTGTACCTTCTCTTTTTTAAATAAATACTATTATCATCAGTTTACATATCTGTACCTTCTCTTTTTTAAATAAATACTATTATTATCAACTGTTTTTGTTTTGGCTTGAACCGCTCTTCCGATCTATATCTAATACCAACGCTATGTATACTTATTCACATTATTTTATTATATGTAATACCAACGCTATGTATACTTACATCAGCCACATTATTTTATTATATCTAATACCAATGCTATGTACTTACATATCTGTATTTATTATATCTAATACCAATGCTCTCTTTTTTAAATAAATACTATTATTATCAATTGTTTTTGTTTTGGCTCGTGGTATTATATCTAATACCAACGTTATGTATACTTACATATCTGTACTTTCTCTCTTTTTTTAAATAACGCTATGTATACTTACATATCTGTACCTTCTCTTTTTTAAAAAAATTCTATATCAATTGTTTTTGTTTTGGCCTGTGGCCCACCATAAATTTTTCTATACAATTGTTTTTGTTTTGGCCCGTGGCCCACCATAAATTTTTCTATATGGCTCCATATAAAAAAATGTTGCCCATCCCTGGTTTACTGTATAAAAGTTTATTTACAAAATATATATAACACAATGTGAAATACAAAACTAAACGTCTGTCTGGAGAGACTGGATGATACAACTTGCGATGAAATAAGATACTCACAACATATAAAATAAACTTATCACGGGAGAGTGACCACGAGTGCCCCCAGAAGAAATGTCGTAAAGGTCGACTCAGAAATTTCTAGGTGTCCACTGCTGTCCAGTCCAATTCTGCAAAACCTCTGGAAAATCACACTCCACAGAGAATCATTACAAAAGTCCTCTTCTGCTCAGATCTGTCGGCAAAATCTAGGAACCTCCAGCTGCCTTCATGAGACCTTCGTCCTCTTTTCTATCTTCCACTTGCTTTAGTTCACTTCTGTTTACTCAGGTGTCCGACGGCCCTTTTCTTCCCACAGTCTAAAGGTTTAAATTCTTGTTTTTCTCCTCCATTGAATTTGAATACTAAACTGTAATGGATGGATAACAAAGAGAAAACGGAAGTAAACACATTATCAAAAGTTCAGTTGAATACTAATCTCTCTTTAAACTGAACTAAATATTTCACAATTATCCGTTAATGTATTTCATGTCCTCAAACCTCCCACCTGTGGAGTTCGGGTGTCTATATCCCGACAGTCTCTCTTTTCCGTCTGTTCTCAACGGATGCTAGCAGCCGACACTCTATTGAAAATCGCAGAGACCGAGACCAAACAAGTGACCTTTCTCGTAAAATTCCAAGGGCTCCACGCACTTCGGATCTTGTTTATTATTGCTGCCTTCTGCTCAAGACACTACATAAACACGGTTCCTCGCTCTCGACATAACTCTTGTTTCTACTTCGGAATTTATGATGCTGGAAACGAAGTTACGTGCAGGGCAGTGCCACTCGATGATGTTTATTTTCCTTTTTATTTTCGTAAGTCACCCTCCCACGCTCTTACATTTTCTTTATTCAATGGTTTAATTTTTTTCATCAATTGAAACACATGCCACACATGCAAGGGCATAAAGGGTGCTCGTGTATATTTGTTCCAACTCCTCGCTTGCCTAATTTGCTAGATTTCAGTTTTTGACCAAAGAGAATCATTATAAGATCTTTTAATTTATAAAAAAATTTAGCACAGAGTGATAAACTTGTTGGAAGACACAAGTTTTATGAACTTTATTTTAGATCGACGTCGGCTAAATGGCCGGGTGGTAAAGCTGTGGCTTACCATCCTTGAGGATGCGGGTTCAAATCCGGTCCACACCTCCAGTTTTTCAGAAGAAGCCCGGGCCCAACCCGTTGAACCCCATCCTTCAACCATCTGTTTGACCCAATCATGGGTGTTTAACAGGCTGTGATAGCTCTATAAGTGGGCGCCACCAGATACAGTATTCCATCGTGCAGTATGGCGGCTTAGTGGCGGACGGCCGAGTGGTAACGCATTGGTGTGCCACGCTGGAGAACCCGGGTACGCATCCCGGGTCTGTTCCCAGATTTTTTCGGGGTGCTGGGCCTAGCCCGGTGATCCTTCTCCTTCACCATCCAGAAGTGACGGGTACCACCGAGGGCGTATGGTACAGGAGATCCGAGGCAAGGTACTAGAGATAAGTCGTTGCAGAGCTATCATCTTCTGGTGGGTCCGTGGTCACACGGGCATCATCGGGAACGAGAGAGCGGACTCTTTGGCCAAGTCATTCGCTAGAGGTTCAGTTGTGTCCGTGAACGTTCCTGTTTCCGCCAGCTATATCAAAGATACCTTGCTGCATCGATCGAAGACAAACTGGCAGGAGAGCTGGCGTAATTGTACAGTGGGATAAGACCACCCATTCCCTTCTGCCTGAGGTGGGCAGTACTCCCGTTACCACTGTCCATCGTTTAACTCAGATGTTAACAGGCCACGTCAGATTCCCCCATTACCTCTCCATCATGGGAGTTGGTGATGGAAGCTGCAGCTGTGGCGTGCGGCGTGGTGACGCGCTGCACTATCTACTTCACTGTCCCCACACGAAAGCTTTCCGGCGGGATCTTGACGACGTGGATTGGTCCAAGTCTGAAAGTGAAGTATGTCGAACGCTTTCAGCAAGTCAAGGATATCTTGCGAAACTCATGCAACTGAGGGATGCAATCGATTGACTGTTGGACTGATCCGGTCTGCAATCGGTTGATCATGGAGGCTCCTTATTCAGGGGTAAGGATGTCTCATGATGTAGCCTCTAGACTCATTCTGAAGCTGTCTCTAGTCGTCCCGATCCCTCTGAGGACGAGAGGGAAAGTGGTGGTGACATCACTAGCACAGCATTAACGTCTGAAACCGAGAATCCTGGGGAGAAGGCGAAGCTGTGAGCTTCGGATACACAGCGGCACATGATCTGGGGTGAGCTGCTGAGTTGGAACCTCGGGCCTATCGGGTCAGTGGACCGTGGACGCAGGGGAGGCTATGCCGACCCGCGACCCAGTGGCAGCAATGATTAAACTGTGTTATAGACCTCTATAGTGTCTTTCGGCAGAGCAGAGTGCTGCCCTTTGATGGCATGCCTGAGATCTAAGACTGAGCTGAGCTGAGCTGAGCTTCACCATCCGGCCCCTCCACGGTGTGGATGCAGCCCATGGTTGGAACTGGTCCCGCCCCCTTAGTAATCTCCCTGACTGGAAACGGGGCTTAAAATATGCAAAAAATATGGCAGCTTAATCTATCTAATATATCCCAATTTTACATCTATCGATCAGTAGAAAATAAGGTATTAAGGTATAAGGATTTAGTTTTAGGAGATAAGAAAATGTATCTGCTAAAACTATATCCTAGTGTAGACACGCGGAACCCAAAGGAGTTGCTGTTTTCAATAGATGGCTCTGGCTGTTTGGCTGTTTCGTAATGATAGCTGACCTTGATGCTTTCAGAGAGGTTAGACATCTGTCAATAACATTCAGTTTATATCACTTCGAGATTCGTATAAAAACCTTGTGTTTTACTGTGTTGAATATGTCAACTTTTGTGTTAACTAAGCAGCATTTGCAGGAAGTTTTAGTTTTTTGTTTTAATTGGAAGAAAAGTGCAGCTGAAGCTCTCAGGTCAAAGTTCACACTTGTTCCTTCAACATGCTTCTCCGATATCGCATGTCCAAAGGGTGACGTCAGCGTCACTACAGTACTCCCCCCTTTCAGGAGAGGAACTGAGATGCTCAACAAGTAGTTTTCGTACGATTCATGATTCAAAAGCAAGGCAACTGGGTGCCAATTGCCTTGCTGTGCAATCATCCTAACACTCATTCGATGGTCGGAGTTCAACAAATCATGCACGAGTCACATTTTCTTTGGGTGGCTGGTTGATGGCCGTCCAGAGCAGGGGTTATCAGTCACCTCTTCCCGGCCCTCTTTAAACAGGTTTGCTGGAATTGATTGGTATCGATATAACTTTTGCCGAGTTTGGCGCAGAACTTAATCGCATACCATTGTTCAATCGTTTGCTCCATCGCACGTCGTGATACAGTCATTGAGACAAGTTTTACAAAATCAATGATACTGATGCAACCACTGCTTGGAGCAGACTGACCTGGAGTGCATTGTGAAGCCAAGCGTCCCCCATCTAGCCCTAGCAGTCTGAACGTGCTGCGATGTACAGTCGCTTCACAATAAAATCACTTGTATTACACTTTATGAACACACCCTGTATAATGTTGATTTCTGCTATGATATTATTCAATTATAGTATTCAATTTTTTTCAATCAGGGAACATTATGGTGACATAAGTAAAATCACTGTTCTTGATATTATTCAATTATAGTATTCAATTTTTTTCAATCAGGGAACATTATGGTGACATAATGTATGGTGACATAAGTAAAATCACTGTTCATTATTTAGCTTTAGAAATTTTTGATTAGGGTTTTTTAGAGTTTTACAAAATTCAGGTTATGTAAAAAAATCTTTTTCCCAATTATTTACATAAACCACAGACTATCTGTATTTTATTATTTGTATAAAAATTGTACATTATTTGAAATTGTATAATAAAAATTTCATTAACTATATTATTATTATACATGCCATGCCATTGGTATGTTGTATAATCATGAATGATATAAAGTCCACTGGATATATTAGTAAAGGTCATCCCTTGTATTAATTGTTCCTAGAAACTATTGAGTTTTGTTTTTTTGGGGATATTGGCACAAAAGTCTCATAGGCTAAGCTGCACTAGATATTGAGATATTGATTGCACTAGACATAAATTTATATGTTATTTTGCTATTTTAACGAAATTCTTCCTTAGAAGAACAATTTTTACTGTACAGTATATCGACTTCAAACTTCGTTGTCGGAACAGATTTCTAGTGGATTTGTTCAATCTTTCAATGTCTTATTATTTCCTTTCTGCTCCTTTAATAACTTCTACTCACACCATTACATACATCTATAATCTGTAAAATATTCATTTTCTACAATGAAGTAGCAAAATATAGCGACTTTTCTTCTGTTTGTCGAACAAACTATGCTTGATCCACTTTTTGCCAAGGGTTAGACCAGCCTATGGCCACACCTAAGCCGCAGCTTAAAATACCAGTTTTCCATAGGGTGTTTAGACCATGGCTTAAAATAGACTTTGTTTCTGTAATTCAATTTTCTAAAACCCGCAGCTTAAGCCCCGGCGGTGGCGTAAACCTCGTTTCTGTAATCGGCCCTTAGTGTTAAGTTTATTGTGGTTATTCATCGTGAAACTTAGCTAATGGTTAGTGTTAAGTTTATTGTAGTTATTCATTGTGAAGTTAGCTAATGGCCGATGATGAACAGTGATGTAAAATATGAAAATAAATTTTTCTTAAACAGTTTGAACAATGATGTAAAATATGAAAATAAATATTTCTTAAACAGTTAGTTATGATGTAAAATATGAAAATAAATATTTCTTAAACAGTTAGTGTTAAGCTCTTTTGGTTTCGATTTGGCAGTTGGTTTGATGATGGTATGAGATAAAATTCCTGGTAAATTATTAATTTAGATGATGAACACCGATGTAAAATATGAAAATAAATATTTTTTAAACAGTTAGTATTGTGGTTATTCATTGTCTTACACTAAGATAGATGATGAACAATGATGTAAGTTATTAATTTAAATGATGAACAATGATGTAAAAATATGGTGTAAAATCTGAAAATAAATATTTCTTAAACAGTTAGTGTTAAGTTAGTATTGTGGAAATAAATATTTCTTAAACAGTTAGTGTTAAGTTTATTGTGGTTATTCAATAAATATTTCTTAAACAGTTAGTGTTAAGTTTATTGTAGTTATTCATCAATATTTCTTAAACAGTTAGTGTTAAGTTAGTATTGTGGTTATTTCATCCTATATTTCTTAAACAGTTAGTGTTAAGTTTATTGTGGTTATTCATCGTGGATTTTCTCTTAAACAGTTAGTGTTAAGTTAGTATTGTGGTTATTCATCATGAAGTTAGCTAATGGCCAGAATATCATAAACAGTTAGTGTTAAGTTAGTATTGTGGTTATTCATCGTGAGATTAGCTAATAATTTAGATGATGAACAATGATGTAAAATATGAAAATAAATTTTTCTTTTAAACTGAAGTTAGTGGTTAAGTTTGTGGTTATTCATCGTGAGGTTAGCTAATGGTTAGTGTTAAGTTTATTGTGGTTATTCATCGTGAAACTTAGCTAATGGTTAGTGTTAAGTTTATTGTAGTTATTCATTGTGAAGTTAGCTAATGGCCGATGATGAACAGTGATGTAAAATATGAAAATAAATTTTTCTTAAACAGTTTGAACAATGATGTAAAATATGAAAATAAATATTTCTTAAACAGTTAGTTATGATGTAAAATATGAAAATAAATATTTCTTAAACAGTTAGTGTTAAGCTCTTTTGGTTTCGATTTGGCAGTTGGTTTGATGATGGTATGAGATAAAATTCCTGGTAAATTATTAATTTAGATGATGAACACCGATGTAAAATATGAAAATAAATATTTTTTAAACAGTTAGTATTGTGGTTATTCATTGTATGAGAATAAAAATTTCTTACACTAAGATAGATGATGAACAATGATGTAAGTTATTAATTTAAATGATGAACAATGATGTAAAAATATGGTGTAAAATCTGAAAATAAATATTTCTTAAACAGTTAGTGTTAAGTTAGTATTGTGGTTTCATTGTGAAGTTAGCTAATGGCCGGAATCTCACCTATTTAAGAGTTAACTTCAAATATTTCTTAAACAGTTAGTGTTAAGTTAGTATTGTGGTTATTTCATCCAGAAAATAAATATTTCTTAAACAGTTAGTATTGTGGTTATTCATCGTGTAATTTCTTAAACAGTTAGTGTTAAGTTTATTGGGGTTATTCATCGTGAACTGGCTAATGGCCAGAATCTCACAAAGCAAGAACCAATTACCATATTTTCCTTAGAGTTAATACTTCGAAAGCCGAGAAATTCGTGGAACCAATTATTTGCACTAATCGAGGCCTACCTGTGGGAGAAATTCGTGGAACTAATTATTCGCACTAATCGAGGCCTACCTGTATATACATAGAAATTCGTGGAACCAATTATTCGCACTAATCAAGGCCTACCTGTATATGAAATTGTTTTCTGTGCAAATATTCCTTTTTTTGCATTCTTCAATTAAAAGTTATGACCTGAAAGCTGTCATTTTATAAATATAATATATGTATAGCAAAGCCTTTTTAACAAATACCCTAAATAATGACATGATCTCATTAACGAGGTGATTTGTTGGTTTCTTGAAGCCCAATGCATTTTTCTCATAGTGACATCACCAACACTTCTACATTATGAGAAATTCTCCATATTATATAAAACTCCTATCAATGAGATAGAGCTTGATTTCCTTCAGAGAAAATATTTTCCATAAAATAAACAAATAAAATAATATTCAAACATAAACAAAATAATATTCAAGAATTCAATATTGTAATTTTTATTAATTATTTGCTTGAGATTACTAACAGAGTTTGATATGCATTGTGATATTTAAGGATGGCAGCCAGCTAACATGCTAGTGACAAGAATCTTAATTTTTTATTTAATTAATTAAAAATAAGTATAATCTATAATATTTCAATTTATTATAGAATTAAAGCATGTTTTTATTTATTTATACTAATATTTCATTGAGTTTTAATTATTTCTACACATTTAACAAATAAATAATTGTTTGAAATTTGCATCTCATATTTAGGTCTACTTTATCCAACATTACTACCTAATAACATGAAATCTTAATATAAAAATACCAAATAATCATGATGAAAATTCTCTGGTTAATTAATTTGAATAAAATTATTGTAATTGATTTTTTTGAGAGTCAGTGAGAATCAGATTATTTTAATGTGTACTATTTATCTTTCCAATTAAAAATTTAACAAATAGGAATTGAAAAATCTTAATTTATTAAAATATATGACTTCATAAATTTATTAAAATCTAGCCAGGCATAGCTAGATTATTATAATTTTTTTATTCTTATGCAGTATTTACATATTTGAAATGGATGAAAGAAGGAAATGTTGGAAATGTTGTATGCAATTACTAGTAAAACAAATCAGAAATTTTACAGGCTATGCAAAGATGGTGTCTGACATGGAATAATTTAAAACCTCATGTAATTAGAAATTATTTTGAAAAAACAGAATTTTTCTTTGAAAAGAATACTTATGAAGAAAAAATAGAAGATATTCCTAAGGGATGGGATGAGATTAAAAAATTAATGAATTTGAAAGAAATAACATTTGAAATTAAAATTTATATATATATATATATATAAAATAATTTACCAATTATTTGAAATTAAAATTAAATTTGATTATTTATTATAAAATATAATGCTTCATGCCAAATATAAAATTTTATAACTCACACTTATCCTTCCACTACATATTGCTTCATATAATCGTTCTTTTGTTCCTATGAATGGTAATGTGCCTGTTAAAAGTGTATACAATAATACTCCACAACTCCAAATGTCTGCAGGTTTGCCATATGGTTTTCTTTGAACAACTTCTGGTGCCATGAAATGAGGTGTCCCTATTCTACCTATAAATTACCATCTCTGTTATTTTATTTATATTAAAATGAAATTTTAAGCATGTGATGTAAATATCTTAAATCTATATGCATTATAAATGATAAAAGAATATTGATTTGAAATTATAAGTCAATTAATAGACATATTTTATACATATTATACTGTTGTTTTGAAGATACAAAATTTCAAATTAATCATTAATACAAAAAATACAAAATATCCTCAAGTTATAAACATTCTAGTATGAACTTTTTTACATAAATATGTACCATTTCATTTTCAAATTTTACAAAAATTTCAGATAATCTTCAAGAACTCTAAAACATTGTGACAGCAAAATGCTCTAGCAGTTGTAGTTATTTAACATAGGCAATATTTCAAGATACACCTCATTTTTATAATCAAACTTTTTATACTGAAATAAAATTCTTTGAATGATCTAATATATATATGCATTATAATTGGATTATTCAAAGAATAATTTCAGTACCTTTGAATGCAGAATAAGAATACTTTTTGAGCTACAAACTTTTCATATTACAAACAAACTTATGAATGAATTAAGTTCATAATTCAAGGAGCACTTGTATAAATTAAAAGTAGCTTTAATTTTAAAATTATGTTTAATTTAAAAGATTTTATTTAACAATATTTATTTCAAACTAAACATTGCTAAAATCTTATAAATGACATTTATCATCGAGAAATTCTTTTCTATCTTATTATTAAAAAATTTCATCAATCAATTATGAAGCTAATCAATAATTTTAGATATATAAAATGTAACTTATTGGAAACATACAGTGATATATAATTTAAAAATAAATCATTAGTGAATATCAAATATTTTCATATTCATATATAAATTAAAATAATTGTGTAAGTTATTGATAAATAAAAATAACTTAACAGTTTATATTGATTTTAGATATTAAAATTTGAACAAATTAATTATTTCCACAATGGTATATTAATATACTGTTGTGCAATATACTTATAAATTAAACAGATATGGAAAAAAATCACAAATAGCACTTATCCCAATAAAATTTTTATCGTTACAGAAATGTTTTTGACCTGCTTGTGAGATCTTCAACTGCTCAGATCACATTGAGTGTCATATTTAAATATAGTAGTAAAGAATGAATAAATTATATATCACTTACAAGTGATTTTTTGAATCACATTCTGAAAAATTGTAAAGAATATAGTAATACTTAACTCCATTATATTTGTTCTATTAGAGAAGGAAATTGTTGGATTAAATTTTACGGTTTGTATTTTATATTAATTGTCACCAATGCAAATACCAATGAATTTTATCATCATTCTTATGTTAATTTGAGATTGGGAAATATCCCCTCACACTGTTTTTTCTTGTTGGAATGATAATATTTTAGCAGATTGCAAACAACTTAAAACTTTAAAATTGATTATATAAGTTTATTTTAATATTACAATGTTTAAAATTCATAAGTATTAGATATAATTTTTTATTTTATAAATTACTTTTTAATTATTGACATTATTAATTTAATTAATTTTATTGACAATATAATTTTAATTAATTTTTGTTAACAATATTATTGTAATTAATTATAATTTCTATATTATTTTAATTGTTAGATTGTAGATGTATGACAATACAAAAGCCTAAAAGTAACTTGAATATTGTAAATATATACCCAGATATTTCCTATTAATTTATCCCTCATTTTAGCACATTAACATTGTCTAGAAATAGATTCAATAAAATTAACAAAATAATAAACATTTAACTAGTGGAAAGGGATAAATTGGTTTAAATATTTCTGATTTATTTATGGGAATTCCTCTATTCCCATAAATGGGAATAGAGAAGGAAACAGGAATGGTCACGTTTCTATGGAGAAAATACTCATAAAGTATACCTTTACAGATAAGCTCAGAATCATATTATAACAAATCAACTGACTGAGATTAGCCGGTCATAAGAAAATAATAGCAATAAAAAGTTCATTTGACAGTTTTCATCACTAAATACAATTAAGAGGAGGTTCGATGTCATTCATTAGGAGAATGAGTACTAATTTGAACTTTTCCAGCATTTTGTTGATCAGTTGGATGGGAACAATAATCTGATAAGAGATTTTGAAGTAACAATAATCACCAGCTGCTTCCTGTTCAGCCAGCAGAGTAGTTGCTTTCAGATTGTTGACCCAGAGTCAACATTTCCTTCTGTCCTCCACCCAGCAGGATGAATTATCCCTGCTGTCTGCTAATGACATAGCAACTCCTTTCTATCTCTGTTAATCTGCAGTCCAAAATTGTTAATTATGATTACAGATACATTTCAACAGATGAAGATGATCCATCATAATAAATGAGCAACATCATATATATATTTATGGGTCTAACCAAGAAGTTAAACTAAGACCCCATTAGGTTACTTTATAGGGTTGAGTTTGATAATACTGTATTTCATTGATTTTTATTTTAACTGAAAATACTGAATACTAGATTTGATATTCTGTTTTATGTAAATATTTATTCACATATAATAAATTTTAGAATTATTTTATTTGTATTAAACATTGTTTTTCTATTATTCCCTTACTCTCTCATCACTCTGGACTTCTTGTGCTCTTATTCATGTGACCTTTTGATCTGTGTGTCGGAGCATCACACAAAGCACCACAGAAACTGCTCCTGGTGTCAGAACATCCTGAGATTTTCCACAACCACAATAAAGAAAAAATTTTATAGTAGCAAAATTCTACTACTCAGCAGACCTGGTGGAATTCCACACTAGTTATGATAATTAGCTATAATAAGATAGTTTATGATAATAATTATCTATTTACCCTATTTATTTATTTCCATTGGATTTTGAATTTTAGAGCTGCTAAGAACTTGTTTATAAACTAGAAAAGACTTATAAGAGCAGAATAGACTAAATCTATTATTAAACAAATAACAATAACAATAAATTATGTACTGACTTAGTCTTAAAAAACAGCATCTAAATTATCGAGTTTTCCTAATGAGAAGCCTTGTGCCAAGTAATCTTGGAATTTAAGTCTCAAAAGGCAATAAATTTGCCAATCATTGTGGTTTTATTTATTAGTTAACATTTTCATCAAATATTGTCTGAAATTGATTCTCAAAAATCTTCATTGTGCTAAATTATTGGAAAAATAAATCCAATTTTCTGGTGGTTAGTATTGATGTTTTCAAATTTATTTATTAAAAATTCATTACTTATAAATTTTATTATGGTATTTTTAATAAAACTAATAGACACAAAATAATTTACTTCTTTAAATCATTACAGTGGCTAAATTATCTTCCAATAGAATAACAAAATACCATCATTGTTCAAATTTATATTGAGTTGTTCAGAAAGTAACTTCATTTTTTTTCATGAAAATGAACAACAATATTTTTATAGTATATAAATATTTTATTCAATTATATATTGATCATTTTGGTCCAACACATGATACCATCTTTCTGGTAGTAGCATGATTCCATGCTCATAGAATTTTTGATTTTTACTTGCAAAAAACTGAACCAACTGGTTTTTGACATCCTCATTTGAACTAAATGTTTTACCATTTAAAGAATTTTGTAAAGACTGGAACAAATGATAATTGGAGGGTGCCAGATCTGGTGAATATGGTGGGTGCGATAACACATCCGATCCAAGCTGTAACAGCTTCTGGCAAGCCATCAAACTTGAATGAGGTCTAGCATTATCATTGTGAAATACTACACCTTTTCTGTTAATCAATTGTGGAATTATCTGGTAAAGTTAAAAAAAAAAGTAATTCCCTTGAAATCCCATCAAACAGAGAGAATCACTTTTTTTTTATGAATATTGGCTTTCGAAGTGCTTTGAGCTGGTTCATCTCTTCTGTTCCATGATCTCTTCCGTTCAACATTGATGTAAACAATCCAATTTTTATCGTCAGTTATGATTCGCTTCAGAAACAGATCATTCTGTTGTCATTTGAGCAGCAAATCACAGATGTCAATGTGATGGAGCAAATCTCTTTCCTTGAGAACATGTGGAACCAATATATCAAGCTTTGAAATGAAACCAATTCATTTCATATGGTCATGAACGGTCGAATTTGACAAATTCAATTTCGTAGCAATTTCTTGTGTTGTTATTTGGCAATTTGCTTCAATCAATGCCTTTATTTTGTCTTCATCAGCTTCAACTGGCCTTCCAGGATGTGGTGTATCTTTAATATCAAACTTGTCAGAATGAAATTTTGCAAACCAATTTTGGCACTGAAATTCTGTTAACACATCTTCTCCATACACTTCACATAACTTTTTTCTTGCTTTAACAGCATTCTTACCTTTTCAATAATAAAAAAAGCAAAATATGCTGAAAATGCTCCTTTTTGTTTTCCATTTTTGATATGGCACCAAAAAAACAATTGCAGAGAATCAAAAAAGCTTTTTTTTATAAATAAACCTTGAAATGTCAGGTATTAAAATTTATAATGATAATAAGGCTTAAAATGAAATTGGCAGGTAAAAATGCAACTAACGCCACTCGTCAGAAAAAACAAAAATACTTTCCGAACAACCCAATATATGGATAAAAAATATATTAGTGATTTATATAGCTGGAATAATGTATAATCATTGCTTTATAAAGTAAAATAGTGTTATATAGTTGAAAAATCTTTGAAAAACGCAGTAAGTACTTTACAGATATTCATATTATTAATACAAGCCAAATGTTGGATTTGATACTGGATCCTCTACTGCAGGGGTTGGCAAAGTTTTCAGACAGAAGAGTAAGCCTGTCCCCTCACAACAATTTAAAAATTATATAGAGCCATAAATATATTTTTACAAATAAGGAAAATTTAAAGTAATATTATAACATGTTATAATATTAATTATATCTTAAATGAAGAAAAAATCATAAAAATAAATCACACAAAAAATTGCTTTCAATGGTTTTAATCAGTGTGAGCAATGAACTTCCATTTGCTTAGAAAGTTTCTGTATATCTGGTTTGTAGCTAGTCGTTTTTAATTTAAGTCATGATTTCAAGTTAGCATCAGTAATTTGGCTCCTCAATTTACATTTAATGAAATTCATGTTAAAAACAATTGCTCACATAAATATGTAGATTTAAGGTATTGAGAACACAAAATGCAAATTTTTCCAACTCATGATATGATTCTGGAAGATTATTCCAAGTATTGAAAATCATTGAGTCTGCCTTCTGTAGGTCTTTTATAGCAGTTCGCTTGTGTTATGAAATCAGACTGCATTTTCTTCTTCCAGTTCTTCTATTTCAGTATCAAGACATACAAATTTGGATTTCCATAAGTTTTTACTTGTCAAGTCCAGCAATTGTGTTTCAAAATTAGTGTGTCAATATCAAACAAATAAAACAAATGAAATCATCATTATGTGAATAAAATTATTTATAAATTTTATAAATGAAACTATGATAATTTTATTTTCATTTTTACTTCTGAGCCACATGTACCCAAAGAGCTGCATGTGGCTTGCAAGCTGCAGTTTGCTGACCTAGTCTAAGCAGAAGTCAATGATATATAGAGTAATAAATTTTATATAATCAGTAAAGAACATAAGCAAGAAAAGTATTGATTTAAACAAATTACAATGGATAAATAATCAATGATCAAATAGTTTCATTGCAGAAGCAAAAATTTTTCTTTGCAAAATGAGAAGTGGTAAAGATTTATGCTCTTCATCAAATTAAAAATTCATTAACCAAGGATTTGTAAACCAAGGGATACCCATACATTCACGATTCAAAGCTTAATTTCTAATTGTTTATCTACCCACATCACACTTAGTTACAAAATTATGTAAACTTCATCAAGAATAAATTTCCATATAAAATAACACATCAATAATATGTCAGATAAGGGATTAAGAGGATGATGATGATAAAATTATAGAATCTAAAAAGTTGGTCTAAAAATTATAGAATCTAAAAAATAAGTACAAATAATAAAAGTTTTAATAAAATTTTTTAATGCATATATGATACAATTCAATCTTTGAAAAATGAATCTACATTTTACAGATCAGTTATGTTAAAAAGATGATCATTGTTAAATACAGATCTTTCTCACAAATTTCTCATTACTTGTTATAACATAAGAGATCAGAAATAGATTTTGTATAATAATGTACAGAAAATGGTTGAGCTCAAAATGAAAATAATCTTTTGTTGGGTAAATCTACATTACTGCTAAATAAAGAATTAATGCTATTAATTAATTAGATTATAAACAAATCCCTTATTTTGAACTGTTACATTAAACAAAATTATTAATTTGGAGAGAAATAATATTTAGTTAGAAAAGTTAAAACCAGAAAACATGAAATCTCTATCCTCGATAAATTAAATGGATTTAAGATTATAACAAATATAAATTAGAAGAACATTAACTGGGATGAATTTATGTATTTTTCATATTCCTTAAATATTTCTGCTTCTGATTTCTATCTGTTCAAATTACTTCAAAATTCACTTATTAAGGATGAATTTATGTATTTTTCATATTCCTTAAATATTTCTGCTTCTGATTTCTATCTGTTTAATAAGTGAATTTTGAAGTAATTTGAAGAGATTCAGCTGATACTGTGACTCACCAATTTGAATGAAATTTTACAAGATGGTGGTATTCCATGTGTTGATTAACCTAAGAAAATTTACTATAGAATTCAACTAATTTTTTTAATAATTTTTTAAAGATTACAAAATTTTTGACACTAACTTTAATTATCATAACTGAATGAAAAATATCATTTGAAAAATTATATGTATAGCTATAAATATTGTTTCAGGTTTTGCTAAAGATTATAAAGTTTTGAAGTCAAATACAGCTATATATTATTCAGATAATAGACCTATTTAGTGGAAAATACTTAAAAATTCTGATAAATTGTTAATTTTCATCTTATTTTCACACTATTGACTTACTTTCTGATCTAAATTATATATAGATAAATAGATATATTTGACTACTGGTTTGACTTTTTGCATGAAGAGAGACATTTTTCATCCAAATATTGCTAAAATAGCCAAATTTTATCCTTAGTGATCTATTTTTTATCTAAATATTCCTAAACTAGCCAAAATTTACCCCCCTAATGATCTAATCCCATAGTTAGCTTGATTTACGATTTGAGTTTTTTTTTATAAACACAAATAAATATCATACACTAGTTAACAAAACCTGATACATTAAGTGTTAACAATGTACTGCTTGCAATGATACAAAAGTAGCAATTCATATATTTTCAGTTTAAAGAATTTATTTTAATGACTTCATTAGATCAGGTAAATCAGGATATAAGATATGAAATATGATAAGCAATGATATCTCATTATACTAACAACATATGTTATTATGATATATGTTGTTATGATAAGCAGTGATATCTCATTATATTATCTTATAAGATTTTCATTTATTTATGTAAAATGACATAATTATTGTTTTTCATATTCCTACATTCAATGTAAATTCAACAGAAATGGGTATGTAGTGTTTCCAAATTCCCGACATTTTAGAACCTTCGGGAATCGAGAACAGGAAATCGTAATTCCTGAGAATTCTTGAGAATTCCTGAAATAACTTTTTTTATTTAATTTTTGTTAATCATCTATGATAATGGCTATAACAGTAAATATTAATAAACAGAAGATGAACAATCAGGGTTTGTGGTCCCGGTGCAGTCTTTCAGAGATTGAGACACTCCTATATGTAAAAGATAGATGCAAAAAATGAGTATATAAAGTTTCCTAAATGGAAGTCGACCAGAATTTCATAACTACCACATCTCTTGCCCCGAGCACTAAACAGTGGTCACTATGGCATCATTTTGGCTAGGTTTCTATTATATTTCAGGTTTTCTTAAATTATAAACAACATAATTAATGCAAACTTTATTTAACCAGACCTTATAGTATACAGTGAGTTTTCACAAAACATACATCACAATCATCAGCCCCAAGTAAACTGATCAAATGTAGAATTGATTGTATCGGCCGTCACTTTTGTGGAAACGATTCATCATGGAGAACAGAAACAGTCGGTGTTTATACAGAGAAATATTTATTTTCACATTCCAGGATTTGACTACAATGTCATATTAAAATAAGCTACCTTAGATTTCCTTAGTTCACCTGAAGATGACTTTGTAGTCAAATCCTGGGTTGTGAAAATATTTTTTGTGTAAATACAAACTATTTTCTGTTCTCCATGATCAAATGTGCTCGGTTTACAAGAGCTAAAATTAGCTGGTCATGTGTTATCTGATTCTGGTGTCGCGTGTGCATTTCTAGTGACGAGTGATATTGTAACACAATGCAACTTTAGATAGCGATAAATAGGGAAAATGTCTAAAAGATACATTGTGAGTAATACATTTCTTTCCCATTGTGAGTATTACTGGGCTCTAAGAGCCAATTTTCCCGATTCTTGACCAAATTTTGTCAGGATTCGGGAACGGAAAAATAAAAAAAAATTCCCGAGAACAGGGGGAAGGAATTCCCGCCTGGAAACACTATGTGTATGTATATGTGTATATATATATATATATATACATATA
>AYEL01076012.1:0-36611 GCA_000484575.1 Olivierus martensii | reverse complement strand
TGAGATTTTTGTAATGAAAACAAGCAAAAAATACACTGTACAATACTTTTTAATTTAGATCAGATTCAAACTATATTAAAAAGTATTTAAATAAAGTAATACAAAATCCAGAAAGAAAATACTTTCATTAGAGAAATTATTTAATTAAAATGTAGCTGTCAACTTTAAATCATTCCTGTCAAAATAACATTTCATCTTCTATTAGTTCAAATTAAACATTTATAGAAAGGTATCCATTATCTAATACAGTGGTGCCTTGCAATTCGACACTAATCCGTCGCCGAAGTAATGTCGAATTGAGAAACTGTTGAATTGCGGGAAAATATTTCCCATATAAGACTATGTAAAATAGATGTATTCGTTATCAGTCTCCATGCCACTCCCTAACGGGTGAAGTGAGAGAGATACACTATATTATTTACTTTATTATATGTGTTTTACTATTGTATAGTGCATTAAATTACAAAATACACTATTTTATACACAACACACAATTTATTAGCCCTTGGATGTTGGAATGAAGTCTTCCAGCAGATACCCTAGCACCCATAATTTTCTCTCTGTTGCAAAACATTGCTACAGTTGTCCTAGGAACGCCATACTCAAGTTACATTTTAATTTTTCTATTTTCTCTCTGTTGCAAAACATTGCTACAGTTGTCCTAGGAACGCCATACTCGAGTTACATTTTAATTGTTCTACCTTTCCGCACTTTATCTACAATTTTTTTCTTCGTCTCTTTGTTCAGTCAAGTGTTCTTCTTTTTGGAATTATTCCTCTGGTCAGTTCTCTTTGAACCCATCCTTATATTTCACTCAAAAAAAATAATAATTACAAACTTTTTTACTTTCTGAAAAATGTAGAATTGAAAATTAATGCAAACAACACGGGTAAACACCAAAGTAGCCCAAAAAGAACTGACAAATTGCAAATGACATCACACGATTCCATGCACGCGCATGCGCTAATCCGCGAAACTCGAATGTCGAATTGCGGGACGTCAAATTGCAAGGCACCACTGTAATAAGTTATACCAGTTGATTAATACTATTATAATTTCTAAAAAATGAGTAAAAAGGCACTTTTACAGCAGTTCATCCTGAATTTCAGAAATTTAAAGTTTTTGACATTTTATATTGAAAACCCACATAAAGAAAATGTGCATTCACCACAGTTTAGTTATGAGAATAAATTAAATCATACAAAAGCATATTTATATAATTGAAAAACTAAAATCAAACAACACAGGTAAACACCAAAGTAGCCCAAAAAGAACTGACAAATTGCAAATGACATCTCACGATTCTATGCACGCGCATGCGCTAATCCGCGAAACTCGAATGTCGAATTGCGGGACGTCAAATTGCAAGGCACCACTGTAATAAGTTATACCAGTTGATTAATACTATTATAATTTCTAAAAAATGAGTAAAAAGGCACTTTTACAGCAGTTCATCCTGAATTTCAGAAATTTAAAGTTTTTGACATTTTATATTGAAAACCCACATAAAGAAAATGTGCATTCACCACAGTTTAGTTATGAGAATAAATTAAATCATACAAAAGCATATTTATATAATTGAAAAACTAAAATTTACAATTTGATTGGAGCTAAAGAAAATTAAGCTTTTGAAATATATCATCAAGAAAAATCATTAAATTTATGAATATAGTTTTTTAATCAAATTCAAAGATAGTGTTGTAAGAAATCAAACATTGTGATTAAACTTAAATCAGAAATAATGTTGGTATTTCTAATCACTTTATAATACTTTATGTAAATAAAATTGATCTATTTTAAGGTTGTGTTTATTATTAGAAGTATTATTAATAATTTTAGGTTTTTAAAAAAATTGTTTGCAATTATGTGACAATTGACGATATTTACTTCATTATATAAAAAATAAACTTTCTTATTTTTATAATTTGTAGGGATAGTGTGATCTTAGGATGGGAATTGATGGCTGTTTGTCTTTCTTTTTTCCCTCCCTCTGTGAAGTTCCAGCCTTATCTGGAAAGTTACATAAATCGTCATAAAGATAACACATTAGATACATCAGAGGTAAGATATATTTAAAAACAGATTAAAAAATAATTTGTAATTTCTTAAGTTTGTTTATTATTAATTTTTTAATCCTTTTATTTGCCTATGAATGAGTTATCATACAAAATAAATACACTGCTATATTACACATGATTACAGCCTATTTTCTTTCTTTTTCTACTGAACATTTGTTTGAAAATTTAATACAAAATAAACCATTATAAAATTTGTCCAATATTTTTATTTTTTTATAGTGTTCATTTGTAATATTTTCCTATATCTCTCTCATTATTTAAAATTTCAGTCATTAAATTAAGATTGATACTTTTTCAATATAGTATAATGCATAAATCAGCAATAATCATAAAAATTTATAAACAATATAAATGTCATAGAGAATGTATAAAGAATGAAATACAAATTTTTAAGTTTTCAGAATTTAAAAATCTCACATTTCAAAGTTTAAGAAAAAGCACAAAGAAAAAAATCAGAAACATTCACAACTTTCTTGATTCTAACTGAGTGTTACTATAAACAAAATAAATAATAAACTAAAAACAGTATAAGGATTGATTAAAAGTGCAAAAACAAAGGAAAATAAAATTTTGTTCTGCATGGAACTTGTTTATTTAAAATAAAATAAACAAAGGTAAAAACAAAAGAATAAATTATTGCTATTTTTAATGTATTTAATAAAATAAGATATAAATTATTAATATTTTGATAGCATTAATGCAAGATGAGAGAATACAAAAACACCTCATCAGATGTGAATTCCTTACAACAAGTCACGTACATATAATTTATAATTTATAATATAAGCTGATAATTTATTTATCAGCTTATATTAATTTATAAATTATCATATAAGCTGTATTGAAAAATACAACTCTATGACATTTATATTGTTTATAAATTTTTATGATTATTGCTGATTTATGCATTATACTGAGTCGGTGAATCCTCTATTTTTAATCAAAATTGATTATTTTTTGATAATTGAAACAAAAATTTTTAATTATATACTGGTATATAAAATTTTAGATATCTTTGATCCAAATTTATTTCAGTTTGTAAAAAGTTCAAATGTTTGGTATTGTGAATAAAGATTTGAATCCATTTTTAAGTTTTTTTGTTTTTAATTCAGCTGAAGAAAACATTATTATATATCATCTTTTTAATAAACAAAATAAAAACTGGGATTTTTAATGCATTCCTACATACAACAATGACAGAGAAAAATGTTAAAGAAACCTTTTCTTTTTAATGATGTCAAGAAAGTATAGAAATTTTGTACTATTACTCTGATTTTATTGCTTTAAGCCATTTTACATATGGATATTGACGAAGATTTGCAATTTTAATCTATCTACTTTTATGAACTTTCTATCTTTATCTTCTTTAAGCCATTGTAATTTATATGATATATATGTAAGCATATGTAATACAATATTTAGTCTCTACAATAACTTATCAATAGTTTGCTCTAATTAAAATCATTATATTTTGAGATTGGACTTAAACTGGATTAGGTAACTGGATTAATCCAATTGATTAGGTTATCATCATACTCTTAATGCAATTAGAATAAACAAAATCTTTTTATTTTCATTAAAATTATTTAGTGATGAAAATTATTAAAACTAATTTATATACAAGTATTTTCATTATAATGACTTTATCAGTAATTATTTTAAATAAAAGCAGAGTCGGAGTCGAAATCAAATTTTTAAACCGTCAGGAGTCAGTGTTTGAGTCAGACCTTACCAATCCCAGGTTAGGGAGTTAGAGTCAAATTTTTTTTTAAAAGATTGAGTCAGAGTCATATCATTTATGTGAAAAAAACTAATGCTCTATGTAGTACTTAACTATAAATTATCAAAGGCACACATAAGCAGTCCAAGTAAATCCTTTATTACGTTTAAATTTAACACTAGAGAAACATTTTCGGCCTATCTTTAGCCATCCTCAACTCTAACTGATAAAATATTTAGAACGTCTTTTGTTCTAAACATTTTATCAGTTAGAGTTGAGGATGGCTAAAGATAGGCCGAAAACGTTTCTCTAGTGTTAAATTTAAACGTAATAAAGGATTTACTTGGACTGCTTATTAGTGCCTTTGATAATTTATAGTCATATCATTTACCATCCGATTCTGCAACCCTGAATAAAAGATTCAGTTATTCTGAAATTTAAAAAAAATTTATAACAATTTACTCATAAAAGTTTTGTAATTTCAGTTTGTCCTGATGGATTTTATGGGGAAAATTGTGTTAATCAATGTTCTTGTGGAAATGGAAGTTATGTTTGCAATCCTGTTGTTGGATGTATTTGCAAGAGAGGTTACTCAGGAGAAAACTGTGATATTAGTAAGTGAATGAAAATATAATTATAAATAATTTTGGATTAAATTTAAAATTTTTTAAAATTCTGAACAGGTAATCCCATATCTGAGCACTATAAACATGAACATACTTCCAATATTCATGTTGGTTTTGTTATTGGGATATGTTTCACTTTATTACTGTTAATTGTAATAATTCTGATCATTCTCTATTATAAGAGGAAAGTTAAGAAACTGAAGAAAGATCTATCATATGCAACGTAAGTTCAAATTTTATATAGATTATCAATGATATTTTTTAATATACTGATATTAAAGATTCATTTTAAATGAAATATTTTTTTAGATATTCAGCTAATGGTACAGTTGATAGTAAGTATTGTAATTTAAAAATAATTATAGCATTATTAATATAATATATTAATTAAATATATGTAAACAGATAATTTCGACAATCCATTGTATGGAAACTCAGCAGACTACCATGTGCCAAATAACATTATTGACAATGTAGAAAATAAACCTACAGAAAGAAAACCTAGCAATATTGAAAGAGCAAAATGTTACGACGAGAAACGTGAATCAACTACAAGTAAGTATCATTTGGAATGTAGAATTATTTAATTAGATTTAACAAATTTCAACTAATCAATGCTCTCCTTTTAAAAGTGTTTTGAGTGTATCTGGCTTCCTGTTCAGTTTTCTTAAGATATCTGTTATCTTAGATTCAGGAAATAATTATTTTATTCACCTCTTTTTTATATATATGTTTCTGTAAATATTAATGATTTAATATTAACAAACAATATTATGTTTCAACAACTTATTTCATTCTATTAAAATTATGTTTTTAAAACTTTATATATATATATATTATATGATTAAATAATATATATTTTAGAGTGAAAAAGTGAATTTCCAAGCATCTTGAAACAAATTATTTGTGTATTTCCTGTTGCAACATTTCCCAAACGTTTATGGGTCTAGACCCACTTTTGAAAACAGTAATTTTTCGTGACTCACTCTCTTGGGAAAAGAAGAAGGGTTGAATAAAAGATATTGCTTTAATACTATTAAGTTTTTATTGAATACACTTAATTAATATATAAATTTGTTAATTAGATATATAATACGATTTATGTAAAGAATGGGCTTGTTTTCTATTGCTGCTGATGACATCTTTGACGTCCACATTGTTGTTTTATTTTTAGATGCAAAGTGTTTGATAATTGAAGTTTATTTCAAAATTTGTTTTTAATTGTTACCATTGTGAAAATCCAACTTCAAACATGTATGAGATAGTAGTAGGAAGCAGCACTCTTAAAGCTGTGGTAGAAAGATTTGGATATGTGTTTTGATCTGACCGTCAAAACTGTATCAGTTTTTTATGATTAAATTTCATTTTCAACTAAGTGTCTTTGGACAAATCAATTAGTTCTTTGTCTGCCTTTGTAGTTATACTACTAGTCACATCACTCTAAAATGGATTTACAATCCAGATGTTTTTCCTTAAATTTTTCATTTTTTCACTGAAATTTTCTAGTTATATGCCTAAGAAAGCAGTATCACGTTTGGATTAAAATCAAAACATTCTTTCAACAAGTTTAGATGTGAAATTATTACAGAGATTAAGTCATCAGCTAGTGTCACTTCATTTTCAATGATAAAAGTTGTGAATGTCTCGAAACAGTCATACTTTCGGTCTTTAATATTTTGTTTCTATAATTTCTTGGTAAAACCAAATTTTATCATATACTGTAAATATAGTAATTCTCATGAGATCTTTAACTGAATTGACTTTGTTTTGTTCATCTGCATTCTCAATGAATAAAACTCTTCAAATGACCATACAATTTACTTTCATATTTTAATATTTAATGTAACCCACCCAAAACCAATTTACAATCCACCAGTGGGTCACAACTCACACTTTGGGAATTGCTGTCCTATTCAGTTAAGTTTTTATAGAACAAATTAATATTGTCAATCAAGACTTTACTGTGTATAAATTTCAATTCTAAGTTATTTTTATAGTATTTATTAAACATTATGAAAAAATTCTCTATTTTGTTTTAGACATATATATAAAAACTATAAAGTGAATATCTCTTGAAAGTATATTAGTAACTGATATATATAATGCTACTTAAAACTAATATTTTAACAGAAAAGTGTGATAATTTATTAATAACATTTGAAGTATACACACATATAGCATTTATTAAACAAAAATTTTTAAAATATCTTAAAATTCAATAGAAATTATTTATTTCTATTGAATTTTTTAATTTTGACAGAATTACTTTTGATTAATATTAAGTTGAACTAGTTTAGCACAAATATTTCCTGATTTACATATATTCTACTTTATATAAAATATTTTCCAAAATTTTTTCTTTTTCAAAATATACAGCAGGGCTTCTCAAACTTTTTCACTTTGCGACGCCTTTTACCCAAGCAAAGGCATATAAATTATATTGGAATATGAATTAAAATATTTGCTCGTAATAAGTCATTAAAAAAGTTTATTCAAAAAAAATTCTTTGGTATATATACGAATATAATTTTACTATGTATTAAAGACAAAGCCAAATATTCATACTAATCAGCTGGGTGTGCTTGTTTACTTTTACATAAAGACAAATCTTGGATGAACATTTGATATGCAGGACGTAGAGCTTCAACGTTTTTCAGAGTTGACCAATTTTTTTATTTTATAAATGTTAATACCGATTTTGTAAGCATAAATATGTAGTACAAAATGTTAGAAGGATGTTTAGATCCATTTAAGAAAGTGTTAGAAATTCACTTCAAGCAGTCCTAATCCTCAGCCAAAATTCATTTAATGATTTTTTGGAAAACTCAAGTTTTAAATCTGTGTCGCTTGATAACAAATTCTTCTTGAGCATTTAATGATAAATGACTGACATTAATCATTTCAGTTGAATATGATTTATGAACCCAATTTTCTTTATCAGTTTCATAAACTCACAGACATACTATACGTGAAGTGTTGCAAATGGGTTTTGAAATTAATTTCCGATCTTTGCATATCCAGAAATAATTTAGTTTATAATAATCCCCATATGGGGTCATGACCCAGGGTTTGAGAAGCTGTGATATAGAGCATAAACACTTATTGCATTTTCAAGTTACGAATCTGAACATGATAATTTACAATATTTAAAAGTTCATGTTACTTGATTTATTTACGTTTCGTACAATATATTGTTTGTTAAAAGTTTGAAAACATAATTGTTAATTGTTGTTGATGTATATCTTACTATTATTGTGACATTGCTTCATATGATGTTGTCTCCCTTTCAGTCAGGGAACATTATAGTGCAGAATATAGTATAAGTGTGCAATCACAATATTTCATTAGTCTGGATAGTTTTTGCTTCAGAATTTTTATTAAAAATTATTTTTCTGACTTATGCAAAAATCTGGCTTATATAAAAATAACTTACTTTGTTCTCAATTAATTGACTAAATTTTCTAATTCTATATACAGAGATAGAATGCAATGTATATAAATCATTAAATTTCATAAGTATATATTAAAATACTAGATAAAATAATGCATAAATTAATGGTATATAAAAGCATCGATAAGTTTTACTGAAAATTTTATTAGAATTTATATATTAGAAAAATTTTAATTGTTTAATCTTTCAAGATTTAAATATATTTCTTAATTGATGTTGCTTTTTCTTCTATTTAGGTGAGAAAAATGTACAGATATTACCTTATAATTTAAATCTCTATCAAAATATAGATGATTCGTCGACATATCAAAATGTATCTTTGAGAAATGATGATACAGGTTGGTTCACATATTTTTTTTTTAATTCTCATAAAATAATTATAAAATTTCAGTATTTAATTCAAGTTTTGATTAAGCAGGAAAAACTGAAGGATTAGATTCAAGTTGTTAAAAGTTTGAAAACACTTTTATACAAAGAAGTTATATTTATAGTGATCACAAAATATTCTGATATTTTTGTACCAATCAAATTTTCTGGTCATTTCTTATAAAATAAATATTTTTCAGAATAAGTCAATTTTAACAACATATTTTTCATGATAAAAGTACAAATGATAAAAATTCAGTCAAAATTTGTTTTTGTATAAAATTTTATTAATAAGTTTGAAATTTTTAAGTTTTTGTTAAATTGTTGACATATCACTTCTCTCAAAGCTTATAAAATGGATCACTGTACAGGATGTGGCATAAGTCAGTTAACCGAAAATGCATGATCTAGATCAGGGGTCGGCAAACTTTTCAGACAGAAGAGCCAGTCTTGTCAATCACAACAATTTAAAAATTATTCAAGAGCCAAAATATATTTTACAAATAAGGAAAACTTAAATGAAAAATCAACAAAAAGTGATCTTTGGTTTTGAGCTGTCTACCGTGTGCTCAACTATCTCCTGTATACCCCACACTCGCTTTCCCCTCCCTGACATCATGCTTCGGGCATTTTAATGCCATGAAGTTTTGCAAGACCTATAAAATAAATGAAATCACCATTATGTGAATAAAATTCTTAAAAATTTTTATAAATGAAACTATGATAGTTTTATTTTCATTTTCAATTTTACTTTAGATTCTGTACGTACCCAAAGAGCACATGTGGCTTGCGAGCCACAGTTTGCTGACCCCAGATCTAGATGCAGCAAGTTATTTAAAGAAATCGTCAATGTTCTACAGTAACTGTTCAAAGTGACTGCTATTGTTATCTATACATTTGTAACAGCATTCAGCCACTGAATTGCAAATTCTTTCATAAAGGAAACCCCTATAGTATCAAAAACATATTCAAATTGGTGCATACCTCTTTCTTTAAATGTTGTAAGTCTCTTGCTTTCACAGTAAGTTCATACTGAACCTGTCTCTTCGAAATATTTATTTAATATGTAAATAGCTTGCCTACTTGATGGCTATCTAGGAACTGTTGAAAGCTTGATGGCTATCTAAGAATTTCTTTTACAGCTGCATAATCTTGATTAAGTTATCATCACTTCTTCAAAACACATATATGCTATTCAGTGAAAATTTTTTCTGTTTGTTTTGTGCACCTTAGAACAAAAACAAAGTTAACATTGAAGCCAAAGCATATAGCTGCTGCTGATGATGATGATACAGCAGTTAATTGACTTATGCTGCACATTGTATTTTACATTTTTTAAGCCAAACTTTTAAGATATATTGACATATGCTAATAAATAACCAGTCAAAAATATTGATGTTTTATTATAATTAGAGTTTGAGTTCATTAGCTTTGAACTCAAATGCCAATATCAATGTTATAGTCCTAGAATACCGTAATTTTGTTTCAAAACATGTCACAAATGATCTGTAATGATTTGCAAATGGGATATTGTTAAACATTATTATGTAAACAATTTTTGTAATTGGAATAAGTGTTATTAATCCTAATTAATAGGATTAATTGATTGGATTATCAATATTTTCACTTAAATTGAAACAAACCAGCTGCAAATTTAACTAATTAAAAATATTTAAAACTCAATAATTGTATAAGCAATATTTATGCCAAAATGTTTGTATAATTTTAAGTATTTTAATTTGAAAACATTATTTTAAGCATAAATAAACATGCAGTGCATTTTGTACACATAAAATAAAACTATTTTCTCCATTTAATGACATTTTATTTTATGTACATCATTCCAAATTGGCCAGAATAATTGGGCTCTAAACTATAGAGACGTGCAATGAAAAAATTCATCTACAGTACACTCCCGGGTATCCAGCCTAATGTGGCGGAAGAGCAGTCCGGATAACAAAAAAGCCAGATAGGCCGGAGATCTATGAACTCATTTCACTATTAACTTTTTTTCGTTTATCACCCATTTTGAAATCTTCACTGTAGTACACTTAAAAATACATTAAGCATACCCCAAAGAACAATTTACAAATACTGTACGTACTGTACAGTTATAATCAGGAACAGCGGCAACAATTGAGGTCTGTTACACACTGATGAAACAATGAACAACGAGCAGAATGCTGCTCTCTTCCTGTCACAACTTGTATTTTGCACACGACAGGTAGGAGGATTATAGCAGATACCCACTTCCAATTCCTTTGCAATGTTGCCAATGCAACGCCTTGCCTTCCTCATTTAATTCTGATAAAAGAAAACTAGGCCGGATAGTCATGAACTGGATACTCAGGAGTGTACTATATTTTTATCTTAGAGTCCAGAAAATGTTTCACATAGTTTTATTACACTTTTCATAAATTCTAGATCATCATCAAAACTGCTTAAAATTTAATACAGTATGTTAAATTATGTAATGGTATAAATGGGAATCTAATTAATGCATAATGTAAATTATTATTGTAATTATTGTATACAGATATATTGTACTAGTCACTGGGCTTTGACTAAAATTGCTTAACAATAAAACATAAGTTTTTTAAAATTCTGTATCGATTGAATTGTTGTTGAATTGATTGTTATAACATTTTTGTGTGTATGAATAATATAGTGAGACAGTTAGTAAGTTTTAGACATTAAAAAACATTATATCTGTCAATGAGCTGATTTCAATAATTGGCTAAATAGATTCATTGTTGCGTATTGCTGCCCATGTTAATCTAACATAATTAAGTGACCTTAATAAATGATAAAATTAATTTAACAAATGGTAATTTATTTCTTGAATTTCAACAATGTTTTTAATTTTTCATAGGAAATAATTCATTGGAAATTGGTTACAAAAAACTGGAAGTAGATAAGAGTAGCGAAATGAAGTTGAAGTGAGTTTTAAACGTCTTTTAATAAAAAAAATTTCTTAGTTTATTGTTAATTATACAGTTTTCATTTATAGAAAAATATAAAATGACTTGATATCTAATTGGATGTATTTTCATTGACAAAACATAATGTAATTAAAGCTTTACATTCTTTGATTTTTGAACTTTTTAATTCAGTTTTGTATTCTTGCTGATTACTAAGAAGCTGAGCCATTTGAGGTCGTCTATAGGCTGTCCATTCTTGTGGATGTGCCTTAGCAGACTATAGAGAGGTAGCGGATCCCTCATTTTGAGTCGATTGCATGATAGAATAATCGCTTACCACCTTGGACCCCGGTTCATCCACAGATTTTCAAGACTGGACTTGACATTGAATTCCACAATTCACTTTTCTGATTGACTCCACTATGATGGGCCGTGTGGTAATGCTGTGGCTTACCATCCTGGAGGACCGGGTTCAAATTTGGGTCCCACATTTTCAGTTTTTTCAGGAGAGGTCCAGGCCCGGCCCGTTGAACTCCATCCTTCAACCATCCGGTTGACTCCATCATAGATGTTGGCCAGCCTGTGATGGCTCTACAAGTGGCCACTGCCAAATAAAGTTTATCCCTTGTGCGATATGGGATTTAACTACACTACACTAATCCAATACATCATCAGTCTGTAGTAGGCTCTAAAAGTTACTGCGAGAAAAACCAAGTTCAGCATTTCAGAATTCTCAGTTCCAAACTGCAGGTCAGACATAGGAACAAAAGAGAGTCTCAGGTTGAAGATCCCAGTAGTTACAGATGGTAAAACTCCAAAGATTCACGTGATCAGATATTTGTGTTTAATTGAAAAAATATTTTAAGTAAATTTATTGAATTTAAATAATAATAAATTATTTAATTAATAAATTATCATAGAAGATTCGGTACTTTAACGATAGTAATCATCGTATATATTAACAACGAAACATAGCTGGCTGGATGTGTGGATATCCCTTTTGCAGTCGATCCACTATACTGATTTTTATAAATGGGTATCGTTAGAAAGTCTAATCCTCGAATTTCTGCGATAGCCAAAATTTTATCGTTATTTAAAAATTACGGAATTAAAAATTGGTAATTTATATTATTGCCAACAGATGATGCTAAGTGTTAAGCCATTTGTATACATTGCTGATTTAACACCAGTTTACCACTGATATCTACCACTATGATGCGACGTCATACATTACGTTATCTGTCGGCTAGATGGCGGCGTAGTAAAGCTGTGGCTTACTCCCTGGAGGATCCGGGTCCCACACCTCAAGTTTTTCAGCAGGGATCCGGGCCCGGTCTGCTGATCCCCGTCCTTTAACCATCCGGTTGACCCCATCATGGGTGTTGGCCAGTCTGTAATAGGCTCTATAAGTGGCCGCCCGATAGGTACTGTATATTCTTTGTGAGAAATGGCGACTTAATCAGACTAACTAATCAATCATAATGTCATCGCTGATCCCCGTCCTTTAACCATCCGGTTGACCCCATCATGGGTGTTGGCCAATCTGTAATAGGCTCTATAAGTGGCCGCCCGATAGGTACTATATATTCTTTGTGAGAAATGGTGACTTAATCAGACTGACTAACTAATCATGTCATCTTGACGCCACGATTTATCAGTGTGACGTCATCCATTTTTAAATCATTGGCGAAATCCATATGTTTTGTATCCAATGTCAACGTTAATTTAACCAGCACAGATTTCACTATGACATTGCACCTCAGCCTGTGATGGGCTCTATAAATGGCCGCCGCCAGATATAGTATATCCGTCGTGTGATATGGTGGCTTAACCAAAACTAACCTAACTGGCCGCAATGACGATCTCACGCTGCCTGTGATGGGCTCTATAAATGGCCGCCGCCAGATATAGTATATCCGTCGTGTGATATGGCGGCTTAACCAAAACTAACCTAACTGGGCTCGCGATGATTAACTGGCCGCAATGACGATCTCACGCAAGTCCCATATTACGTCATTGTAATATCACGATTTATTAGTGTTTTGTAACGTCGTCATCCCATCCACGATTATTAATTTAAAAAAAGTAAAAAATTAAAATTGGATTTCTTCTAAAAAGACAAATTCTGCAAGTAGCACAGTAACTGAATAATGGCCGCCATCTAATGATTATACAGTTTCGGAGGAGTTTCGATTTATTAGTGTTTTGTAACGTCGTCATCCCATCCACGATTATTAATTTAAAAAAAGGAAAAAATTAAAATTGCATTTCTTCTAAAAAAGACAAATTCTGCAAGTAGCACAGTAACTGAACAATGGCCGCCATCTAATGATTATACAGTTTTGGAGGAGTTTCTCCAATAATAATCCAAGGATCACTGTGACTCTTGAAAGGCTTACTCATTTCTATGAGCGGGTAATATCAGATAATTATTAATACTGAAGTACCGAGGCCGGATGGCCGCGTGATAAAGCTGTGGCTTACCACTCTAGAGCCGGGTTCAAATCCGGGTCTCACACTTCCAGTTTTTCAGGAGGGGTCTGGTCCTGGCCTGTTAAACTCAGTAATACTGAAGTACCGAGGCCGGATGGCCGCGTGATAAAGCTGTGGCTTACCACTCTGGAGGACCGGGTTCAAATCCGGGTCTCACACTTCTAGTTTTTCAGGAGGGGTCTGGGCCTGGCCTGTTATCCATCCTTCAGCCATCCGGTTGACCTCATCATGAGTGTTGGCCAGCCTGTGATGGGCTCTACAAGTGGCTGCAGCCAGATAAAGAATATCCCTTGAAGATATGGCAGCTTAATTCAAAATAACCTAATCATCCTAACCTAACTTGAAGTACCGAATATAAAAAACCTTGGAGGATCCAGGTCCCACACCTCCAGTTTTTCAGGAGAGATCCGGCCCGCCCCGTTAAATCCCATTCTTCACCCTTCCGGTGATCCCATCATGGGTGTTGGCCAGCCTGTGATGGGCTCTACAAGTGGCTGCAGCCAGATAAAGAATATCCCTTGAGGATATGGCAGCTTAATTCGAAATAACCTAATCATCCTAACCTAACTTGAAGTACCGAATATAAAAAAACCTTGGAGGATCCAGTCCCACACCTCCAGTTTTTTTAGGAAGAATCCGGGCTCGGCCCGTTGAATCCCATCCTTCAACCATCTGGTTGACCCCTTTATGGATGTTGGCCAGTCTGTGATGGACTTTATAAATGGCCGCCTCCAGATACAGTATATCCCTCGTGCTATATAGCGGCTTCATTCAAAATAACCTAATCATTTGTGGTATTCAGACAATACTAATACCAAGATTCATGCTTCGTCCTCAGGTCAAAAGCTCTTCTAACAGACTTATCACTCCAGTTTTTTTAGGAAGAATCCGGGCTCGGCCCGTTGAATCCCATCCTTCAACCATCCGGTTGACCTCTTTATGGATGTTGGCCAGTCTGTGATGGACTTTATAAATGGCCACCTCCAGATACAGTATATCCCTCGTGCGATATAGCGGCTTAATTCAAAATAACCTATCATTTTGTGGTATTCAGACAATACTAATACCAAGACTCGTGCTTCGTCCTCAGGTCAAAAGCTCTTCTAACAGACTTATGTGGCCAATAGATTTTTCACACTGAAATAAATCGAAAATAAGTTTATAAATTAGAAACTTTTACGGTTAACTTACTTAAACTTTTACTTTTACTCTATTATTCATATAATTTATGTACTGTATTAAGATTCAAAACAAATAAATTCAGGCTGGCTGAATTGGCAGCATTGTAATTTGTCATCGATAGTTCCGCATCTCACTAATTAGAAAATTTGAGGCTTGATACATGCTGATCTTTAGTATCGACTGCATGGTAAAGCTTTAGCTTATTACCTACCGGTTCAATTCCAGTGTCTTTTATTTTAGATTTTCTCAGGAGTGTTCCCGGTTCGTCGAACTTTAATTTTTTATCTGTCGGCTTACCAAATAGGGTATGCGCATTAGTATGTCTTGCTGCTCTCTTTCTCAACAGATCACTCTACTTTCCAATTACAGTTTTTGTACAGAAAATCCCAATTATCATTAATCACTATATGGCAGAGTGAATTTATCTCTTGCTACAGGTCGGCTTGGAGGATCCGAGTTCTCCTGTGGAATATAATTAAGAAGCGCAGTTAGCAAATCGCCATAAAGCGAAGTATGCCCAACGTCCTTGAGTATGCCTATACCAATGACCTGTACTGTATTTTAAATTGAGATAGTTTATGGCACCATCTTGTAACAGAAAGCAGAGAAATTTCAAAATTAACAGATATCCTTCACTCTGTTTTCCAAAAAGTTATTTTATTCACATATAAACATTAAAATTCCATTGCCTGTACTTTTATTTATTGAGATAAAATGCTTGTTTCGTTTCTCAATTTTTTCCGGTTGTTACTATCGATTTATATTTCATTGTTGCCAACTAAATCATCAATACAAAATAATAATCTGCACGTTTAATACACGTTTGATATAAAAATAACATTTAATAATTATTTTGTAGAATGACAAACTTAATTATTTACATATAGATATAAAATTTATCAAAAATTTACTGTTTCTGCGTAAAATTCTCTATAGCGTTCAATTATATTGGGTAATTGTAACGCCGCTATGTGCGATGGATGGATACGCTTGTCAATTGGGTGCCTTCCAAACCTCAACAGCAAGTCATCAGTGATTAGTCTCTTTTGACGTCAGAAATAACTCAACATCAGTATGTTTCTGGATCGACTTGCTGAGTGTGAAGATAAGATGGCGGCTAACATGATGATGACGACGACAATAATGAACGTTATAACGTCATTAGCGTCGTTAGAAAGCACTAAAATTTATTTGCCAGTAAACAGCAACGATGATAATGATTTATATCTCTAACTTTTAAAATCTTATCATCTAGTAGGAACTACTTTTTCCGCGACGTTGGATAAACGGTTTAAACCCGTGTCATCAGTCTCACCACCTTTCTAAAGCAATTACTGTGCTGACCGTTTGATGAGCTCATCACTGATTGGCTTGTTGAGCTTTAGAACGGTTTGCTGAGATTTTTTACTAATCACTGATTAGTCTGTTGAGGTTTGGAACGCACCCATTTTATCATTAAAAATTTGATCTATGAAAGAAACGAAAAACTTCAACTACATACATTCTAAAAAATTTAATAAATTTATAATATCTTGTAAAAATATTTTCTAAGCAATGTTTGATATTAAAAACTTTTATTTTAAACGGTTTTCCAGTTCATTTATTTTAATCTTATGTACATCAGCCGAACTTTAAAATTTTTGATTTAATTCTGCGATACTTTCCACAATAAAACTCCATAGGTTAAAGTGACTGCAACCATCTGAAAAAGATTTTTTTTAATTAAAATTGCCTTATTTTAAAGGTAAGTAATCATTCTGCAAACAGATATATTACCTTAGCAACAAAATTCCGAGTTATGAGGAAAAATGAAGATGCGCTCATACCACAAGTTGGCAATGACTGAATCAATGTCAAAAGCTGGAAAAAATAAGTAATTTTGTTAATATTATAACGATTTAATTCTTGCAAATTTTTTTAATAAAACTACTATAAATATTTTCAATAATAGAAAGATTGCAACATGAAGAACGGCAATGAATGCTGCAAAACCTGATCTTTTAAGTGCTTATATATAAGTGTTTTTAAATCTGGCATTTCATGATAAAATATATATTTAAATAGAATAAGTTTCAATATTAACAATTTACAATATTTTTAAGGGTGGAAATTAAAGTAAAACAAAATATTTTAAATTATTATAAACTCGTATCGATATTGCGAAAAAACTTGCAAGCAAATAAAATGAAAAAATGGCAGCATCATAACTCTATTATTGCAAAGTATGACTGTAAAAACTAAATGAATGATAATTATTATGTAAACGCAATATTTTGATAGACCGTTTAAAACCTTCAGTTTGCCGCCATCTTGAGACAGGAAGCGGGTAATTTCAAAATTAATAGATACATAACCATTTTAAAATTTGCATACTTTTTGACATTTTTATAGATGACAATATGAATATATGAGACCATTTTTTAAGAAAATGAATAAAAATTTAGAATATAAATCAATTTTAAAAGTTTGTTTCAAGATGGCAGCCTGAATGAATGCTCATGATTAACAGAATATTTTGTTAATTTTGAATTTTTCCTCCTTATTCCTGAATATTTCTCTAATAAATATTTTCAAATATATCCCAGAGAGAGGTATAATTTCGAAATGCAAATTATAAATTACAACTGTTTATATTCCTATACAAATCAATAATTAAAATTGAATTTCTACTAAAAAACGTTACTGATTGATTGACAGTCTCCAAGGACCTTACCTACATTCCAGGAATGGAAAAATATCGAAAAATTATTATAAATATATACATATATATACTATACTGTGAAGGTTGAGTTTAGTTGCTTTATCTGCTTTAGCAAAAATGTATGATGCCATTAATATTTTAATTCAAATATTATCGCAACTATTTGATAACTTGCTTTAATTATAACTTAAAAAAACTTATTTGGAATTTTCAAAGGAGCAAAATTATTAAAAATAATTTTAAATTTACAGTATTAATATATTCTTTCTTCACATTTAACAGTTCCGTTTGCCACTGCCATATATAGTATTTGACGTAATAACGATAAATTCGCGACGCGCGGCGCTTGCAGTGACGCGACGCAGTGAAAGAATACTATTCTAAATGAATGTTTACACTGTAAATTAACCTCCAAAATTATCAATTATTTTCATTTATCGAGGCCAAATTCTGTCTATTCGTCTTGCACAATAATAACTATGAAAGATATTTATTAATAATTAAAAATTTCACGAAAAATAAATTAATAAATTTTAGAAGTTCGAAATTTCTTAAGAGAAACTACAGAAGCTTGTAAGATCGTTTTGTATTACATATTATGATGTTTTATATATTCACGTCACGAAAAACATTGTTTTATAAATATTCTAACAATCTCAACGTTTAAGGAAAAGTTAAAATTAATTTTCCTGTCACATTTTTTGCGAGACGCGTCACGAAACCGTCGGTTAATGAATTCAGTTATAGGTGTATTAATTATTTATAAAAATCCAAAAATATTAAAACTTTATCTAGAAGCGATATCAATCTTACATATTTCACCAAATTATGTGCCCGTGAAGAGTGTTATTCAGCAAGATTTTTTTAAATATTTAATTACCACATTCGTGATAAGGATAATTTAATAATTAATTAATTCCTCTAAGAAAAGTGCACGTAGGTAATAGTATGTTATGATACTTTATATATATAATTTTAATTCTAAAATTTCTGTTAAAATATGTGGTTAACGTTTAAGATTAAGGAGATAAAAGCGTGTGACAAATCGCAGTTCATCACGCAAACTGAGATGCATGCAATTGTTTAGATACATCATATGAGATAACAATATTTGACTGCAAAATGTACAACTTTACATATTATGCTATACATATGGTATTTTTAACTAAATATTATTGCTGGTGACGTAATTCCATACGTGACTGTGATTTTCCAAGAGCAAAATCCGATTATAACTTTAAATATGGGGATTCGTGTATGTAAATATTTCAATTTTATTATATTTAAAACACATAAAAAGCTTGTGTTTCGTCAATTTACATTCGCGTGTTGATGTACTCCGCCCAACTACCGTGTCAGAAAGAAAGTCCTGATTTAAAATTCCTCCCCATTCTCGAGTTACACGATAAACAAATTTACAGAAAAAATTACAAAATGCTTTTTTTAAATACTAAAATTACCATCGGACGGATGGCCCACGTGGTAAAGTTGTGGCTTAAAAATCAACCTGGAGGATCCGGGTTCAAATCCGGATCCGACACTCAGTTTTTCAGGAAAGGCCCGGTCCGTTGAACCCCATCATGGGTGTTGGCCAGCCTGTGATGGGCTCTATAAATATATTTATAGAGCCCATCACAGGCTCTATAAGTGCTCACAGGCTTCACGAGATATGGCGGATTAACTAACCTAACCTAACATAAAATTACCTTTAATTTTTCTGTATTCAGTAAAGATTTAGAAGAATATTCTTCCATGGTGGGAAGAAGAGCTTGTATCTGAAGATATATAAATAAAAAAAGTTATAAGTGGTGAAACATTATGCCATAGTTCAGTAAAGGAAAATGGCAACTGACCCTTTCTTGTAAAGTCACCCCCGCTCCTATTGTTAAGCACAAGCGTAGCATTAACATGATGTGTCTTGCAAAATAGCGGCTACACTTGGCATCCATACCTTCCAAGGAACAATTCATCAGCTCCAAAAATGTTCCAAAAATCAATTGGCAGAAATCACCTGTTCGAAAGAGAAAAAAAAGGATTCTCTAAATATGGCTGGAAGACGATATTTTAAAATACATTATCGTTAACGAGTTTTATACGTTTATTGTTAACCGGTCGGTTGCTAAGTCATAAAAGGTAACACGAAAAAAATGATTGCGTGCAACCTATATTAGTTACAGTTCAGTCTGAAAAATCCAGATTTATATATATATTATTCGTAAAAGTTATCATGTTAAAAATGGGATGAATCAAAATATGAATAAAAAATAAAAAATATTTCATACAGAGAAATTTATTAACATTAATAAATCTTAATAACAGATTAATGAGGTTAATGGTTGCAGATGTTTCGAATCATATTTAATAATATGTGATTGGGTGCTCTAATATCCGGAATCCCATAATCCGGAAAGACCAGTAATCCGTATTTTTTTTTAAATTGCTGAATTTTTTTTCCATTTTTTGGTTAAAGTTTAAAATGAGACTATGCTGATAAATATTTGGTTACCGTGTATTAATTATTCTTCATAATTTAAAAATTTTATTACTTTTTAGTGTTTCTGCTGTGTATGAATCCGGCAAGTTTCAAAGGAAAGCTTGCCGGATTAGAGGTTCTATACTATATAAACATTAAATATCACTTGATTTTCGATTAAAAGAAACTTCCAAAAATGGTCGTAAAGGAGTTATAAAATTCTTTATACACTTGGGAATGAAATTTGCTCTGGGAATGAATGAAATGTTTATATAGTATATTATAACCTTTAATCCGGCAAGTTTCAAAAGAAAGCTTGCCGGATTAGAGGATCTATCGAAATCGATTAAAACAGAACATAAACGTCCAAAAATGGTCGCAAAAGAATTAGAAAGTTTGAATCATTGGTGAGGAAGAAACTTTTGAATGCTAACAAATGAAAAATATACTTCATAAAGATGCAATTTATAAATAAATAAATAATTACATACCTAAAATAGTAGTGAAGATAATACCGGAGAAACAATCATCTAGCAACCTCACCAAATATCTCAACTTATAATGAACCTCACTCATTCTATCAGTGTCGAGACTGTTTTGAGCAGAAAACTCGGCCTTCTCGTTAAAATTCTGAACAAATCCCATCAGCGGTATAGCACAACCCACGAAAAGAGTCTGTGGCAAAACGTTGTACAACAGAGAAAGACAACTGACTATGGTACCAAAAAATGTCTGCCACGTCTTAGAAGAATCTTTAACAGAAATATATCGAGTGACGGTTACCGACGGTGACGTGAAGTCTTTGTCTTCCATTTCTGACCATATATTCTGAACGATGACGCAGAACACGACGAGGCAAGACGTTACAGACAGTGCCGTGCATAGTTTCTTGCTGGACTTGTAAACACTATCTTTACTCGAATGCACGTTTTCGGATTCACTATTTTGGGCATAGGTACGAAAGTTTCTCGTTTGCTGATTGGCAAACGCTATGACCGTTGCAGTCAGTTCTACTTTGCTCAAATTTACGTTTTGGTAACTCAGAAAGTAGGCATCCAAGCTGTTGAGATAGATTTTAAGTCTGTTGCCGATAAACAGGCAGTGGAGTGACAGAAATGACGCTTGCCATAATAGTATAATGTCGAATAGCGTGAAGTTATAGGAGGACGGATTTTCCTGCAAAGAAATTATATTAAAACATATTATGACTTGCATTAATTTTTTTTACATAGTAAAGTATCTATGTAACAAAAAATTTAATGTGTTTAGAGTGAATAAAATGTGTGAATGCGTAAGAAAAAATTTTAATGTCGTGCGAAAAGATTAATCACCTTTTGCCTTATGTACAGTTCATAACAAAAATTCAGCTATTAGATTTCTTTCACGATACTTCATTTTTTACTTCCTGTTCAAGAAAAGTAATACTAGCATCTGCTCTTGATTGACATATTTATCTTATGATAAGTCAATGACTGAATATCGTAGAACGAAGCGTAATTTTGCATGTCTGAAAGTGAAAGATCTTTCATCTTTAAATCTGGGGTCAACGTCCTTTCAAACCTTTACTTTCAGTTGAAAACCTTTCTCAGCCTTTCAAACATTCAAAAAATTACTGGGAATGGTTTTCTCTCTTGGAATTATAGGTTAGGATTTCCAAGGTTAATTATTTTAAACGTTTATAGTAATAAATGCGAAATGCTACTCAAAAACACTTCCATTTTCTCTTGAGTAAACCCATTAAATTCACTAACGTTTCTGGGAATTGCCATTTCCATGAACGATTTTTGCAGTTCACCTCTATATTTTCTATACAGTAATGCCAGCAGAGAGTTTTATTGTGCTTTTATAGAAAATGCATTATTTACACACACGCATCGATGTTAACAATTTATAACTTGACCTTAGAGAGAAATTTTTTTTTTCTGAGGAATTTTTCCTTTTCAATATAATGGATATAATTAAATTTAATCTTTTATATTAATACCCAACATGTGCTTTTATAGAAAATGCATTATTTACACACACGCATCGATGTTAACAATTTATAACTCGACCTTAGAGAGAAAATTTTTTTCTGAGGAATTTTTCCTTTTCAATGTAATGGATATAATTAAATTTAATCTTTTATATTAATACCCAACTGTTAGAAATTTTTTTATGCTGAGGTAATGCCGCAATTTTCGGGGAATTACTCCATTTTCGAAATACTCTGGTTTTCCACTTCTTGAAGTATTTTACAGAATTGCATAATAAAAGTATGACGAACGGAAAAAATTGTCAGTTTTGATTTATATAACAATAAATATTATAACTCGATTACAAAAATCGATATTTTAGCCTTTTTTTTTTTTTTTTTGTTAAAAAACAAACTTTTGACTTTTTCCTCCCTGCATGAAAATCAGTTTAATTCCGTAAATAATCAATTTTTTAACAATAACTAGGCCAAGGATATTTTCGAAATATATATACCTTTTTTGACCTTTTACCGCAAAGGTCAAAAGCGGTTATACAAGTTGAGGTTATAGTTTAAATAATACTTTGTTAAATAAAATAATTATGCTTACTTGTTAGTTATAATTTTTAATAATTTTTTCTAAATTTGCATTTAATCTACTGTAAACTTTATGAAATGCTGTGAATGAATGACTTCCGGCAGGATTCTACTTTGACTGTCACGCGTTTTCGCGTCGAAACTTAATGCGATGCGCCTATGAATAATAAGTCGCGTTATAGCGCGCTTAATGCCTGTCATTTTTTCGTGCTCGGATAAAGTAGATGTTAATATGCACGTGAATGATATTAACATCTACTTCAAACATATTATAATTTAATATGTGCGCGCGGCGCCGCGAAAACGCGAGGCAGTCAAAGTAGAATCCTACTGATTTTGCATTGTAAAAAATGGAAGAAAGAACTTTAGACAGGTGTTAATTTTTACAAATAAAAATGAAAAACAAGGTTATGACCTCAGTGTTCACGATAGCAGATTTTATATGCGGGCGTTAGCCTCTGTACATTTTTATTCGTTTAACCGTTTAAACAGTGTTATCGATTTAAATTTAATCAATTAAAGCAGAATTTTAATGAAAAACGATAAATTTACCTTAGATAGCAAGATGTAAAATAAACCAGATATGGCAAAGACCAAACATAAGCAGGAAGTAAACAAAGAGTAGACGAAAAGGAATATGTGGATGACACGGTGACACTTGACATCCGGCTCATCTTCTGTTTCGTGATCTTTTTTATCGACTTCTCTTAAGCATGATGGAAACAAACCAAAAGTTCTCACGACAGTAACAACACTAGAAACAACTTCCATAGCTCTCAGTTTTTTCCTAAAAACGATTGGACTCTGTTTATCCATTTCCGAATCAACAGTGATGGACGGGATGTCGGCCACACGATACATTTTCTCTTAAGAATCGGACACAGTAGCATATTTCATTTTTCTTACGCTATCTTTGGGTTTCCCTCATGCTGAGTTTACCGCTTAACGTTGCTCGGAAACACGTGATGGAAGTATTTCCCGGTAACACCTTCGTCCGTGACTGGTGGTTGTATAACTCCCTCTATAGGGATAATAATTCACTTTTTATTTAGCATTGTTTTCCATAAAATTTCCCTATAAGTTACCAGTTACTACTATAGCAAACTTCAATTTCTACTTTTGTTGTAGATTTTAATGGAAAATTATTAAATTAAATTCCTCTTAATGAGAAAATGTTTTTTTATCGATTATTAAATCTTTTTTTTTAAATCCGTTTCGTGTACACTTTTCATCAATTTCAGAAACACATTAAAAAAATCAATTTTACTTAATAATTATAGAAAATTTAATCAATATCAGAAATTGATAGGAAATTTGTTAATTTCAGGTACATTAAAATCAATTTCGTGTACATAATTTAAGTCGATATCAGAAACTGATGAAAAATTATTTTTGTTAATTTCATTTTCCATCAATTTCAGAAACACTTTTTAAAAGAATCAGTTTTACGTAAGGAAATTTAATCGATATCAGAAATTGATAGAAAAATCAACATTTTTTAATTAATTTCAGGAACACTATAAACTAAAAATCAATTTCATGTACATAAATTAAGTCTATATCAGAAACTGATGAAAATTAATTTTTGTTAATTTCATTTTTCATCAATTTCAGAAACACTTTAAAAAAAAATCAGTTTTATTTAAATTAAGAAAATTTAATCGATATCAGAAATTGATAGAAAAATCAACATTTTTAATTAATTTCAGGAACACTATAAACTAAAAATCAATTTCATGTACATAAATTAAGTCTATATCAGAAACTGATGAAAATTAATTTTTGTTAATTTCATTTTTCATCAATTTCAGAAACACTTTCTCTAAAATCAGTTTCGTTTGCATATTTTTAATTAATCAATGTCAGAAACAGAAAATTGCACCGTATTTTTATCATTAATTACGGAAATACATTCGATCTGTTTCGTGTAATTTACTTTATTGATACGGATAACTTTAATATTTTATAATCTATTGTGTAAATTCATATTTTTATGATTACGCTACAAAAAACATTTGCAGTTTCTAACTTATTAAAAGTTACCTTACAATGTTAAAACCTTTACTCTATTATTAGAAAAGTTACGAACTCGGAAAGGAAAGTGTTCAATCGATTTTTTCCAGATGTTGTATTTCCCTTCGAGTAATAATTTCTTTCTTTTTTTATATATTAATATTATTCGACTTCCTTGAATTGTTGTAAAAACAAAAAGTCCAACACTATTGCTAAATTAAAAATGATCACGGAATTTTTACAGATATGTCATCGTCGTCAAATTTAACACGAAATCTTAATTAAAATTATGACTTGTAGGAAGACTTATCGTAAATTCCGACAGTCGTTTTTTTATAATTAGATTTTAATTTGTTACGAGGGCTCTGATTATAGTGAAAATCACTCTTCATGTTTTTTAAAGCTAATTTCTTCAGCAGGTTTGTCATCGGATTGGTAGTTCTCGTTAGAACAGCTTCGAAAGTAATTTGTTACTTCTGTTTTATAATTAGATTTTAATTTGTTACGAGGGCTCTGATTATAGTGAAAATCACTCTTCACGTTTTTTAAAGCTAATTTCTTGAGCAAGTTTGTCATCGGATTTGTAGTTCTCGTTAGAACAGCTTCGAAAGTAATTTGTTACTTCGGAGCTATACCGGCCTATGGTAACTACAGTAACGTATTTAATCAACTTTCTTCAGCCGTTACTTTTAAAACGTGAAAACAGTATTTACGAATTATTTTAACTTCTCGAGATGCAAGTATTTTTTCACTTATTCTCATTTTAAAAATTTAACAACTTTAGTCACTTATTAGACTAAGAAAGCTGCATTTTCATATTAAAATATCGCGTAGAAATCACCAAATTTGCGAAGAATAGATAGATAACAGAATCGTGTCTATATTTTATCATGTTAAAAGATTATTTTACGCGTGTTATCCTAGCGCGCTCGCTACACGAATGTATCGCGCTCGCGTGAATAGTCTTTATAGCGAATGTATCTCGCACGCGTGAAAACATTCGCTTGGCGACGCGACTAAATTCTATTATCGCGTTGCTCGAGCGATGCGATAATAGAATTTATTCGCGTCGCTCGAGCGATACATGTTTACTTACCGAATGCGCGTATAAATGAGAGCAAATGACAATTTGCTCACTTCATAGATTCTTTTACTTTTTATTTTTCCACTCTTTTACTGGTTGTATCCTGAACCTGAACGAACGAACTTATAAATTCATTTGATCGGGATACAGTAATTTTATCGCATCATAATTGCAAAATAACTATTTTTCATAGAAGAAATCCACTTTATAAATATAAAAAAACTTATTTCTAGGTTCGTAATTATCGTCATAATGCAAAATAGGCAAAAAATAGAGTTTAATTCGATTGTATAAACAGGTATTTACAAATATCAACAGGTATTTATATATGTTATCTAATTTGATGTCTTGCAGAGTTTTCTAAATTCACTAGAATGCTATAAATTAATTTATGCGAAAAGTATATATTTTCCGTGGAATCGAGATAATTTTACTAAGGCGTTGACCTTAATGTTCTATTCTGTAATTAAGAAGTAAGAGGAAAAAATGGAGCCGTAATTCACTCGATTAGAAACAACATGTGCATATGTCACACGCAGCTTCGATTTATAATTCATTACTTATACGATACGGTACTTAGGAAAATTTCTTTCGGATCGATAGAAAATCTGAAATTTTTTTTACACTCGTACAATAAGCAAAACATAAAATAAATCTTTACTTAAAAAAAAAAAATAAGCGAATAATCCTGTTGTAACTACAATTTTTATCAAACACTCAAGACCGGGTGTCATACAACTGATACAACACACTCTCTCTCAAATCAGTTAGGTTAAAAATAAGGACGGACATTCACGTCGCTCGAGCGATACATATTTACTTACCGAATGCGCTTATAAATGAGAACAAATGATAATTTGCTCACTTCGTTGATTCTTTTACTTTTTAATTTATTTTTCCATTCTTTTTTTACTAGAGGCCAGGCGGACAAACCTCTAAAAATCCCACAAACAATTCACTTTCATTATAAATTAAAAATAATATAATAATAATAAAACGTTGCGCAAAACTTTTATAATTAATAAAAATTCTTAGAGCAAAGGCATTGTTTGATTTATGAAATCTATGATGTTCTATATAAAGAAATTGAAGGGTTCATAACAAAAACAACCCTTGTCAATTTTTTGTTTATTTTTTCCAGGAGACTTAAAAGGTTGTTTTTGTAAAAATGGCCAATTTTTAACCTGCAATAATACAGGATTTACATCCGTTTTGATGGTACTAATTCCACCACGTGAGTTTCAGTTTTGACCAGTAGAATTCGTTATTATCTAAAACAGTGGTTCCCAACCTTTTTCTGGCCATGCCTTCACCTAAGCATCTCTCAAATCTTGATGCCCTCTGTGACATATATAATTTTTATTATTCAAAAAGTGAATTCCAATTCATGTGGATGAAGCCTAAAAGACCATTAACTTGGTCTAAATACATTTCCAAAGAACCTGGCATCCATGAAAGAGAAAAATAAAAGAACGAAGGGACAGTTGCAATACTGAAGAAGAAATCACTAAGAAATTGTTTAAAAAATAATGATGATATGAAGTGATATGAAAAGAACAGCAAATAAAGTTTCAAAACTGCCATGTACATTCTGATTTTAATTTTTAAAATGTATATGCCACAATATATATTTATATACTGTATATGAGATCCCTAAAACCATAAGAAATCAAAATAACTCATTCTCGAATTGCCCCCCTCTTAAAAATCAAACTGCCCCTCTGTGGGGCATTCGCCCCACGTTGAGAACCACTGATCTAAAAAAATTGCAAAATTTGACAAAGGCCGTTTTTGTTATCAACCCCTCAATTTACTATTCCTTAACTTGTTTTGGAACATTTATAGGTATATATAATGTTGGGTTCTTTATTAATCATATCTACTTGTAACTAAAACATCACTTTTAATAACCATATTGCTAAATAGTTTCTGTCGGCCAGATGGCCGCGTGATAAAGCTTTGGCTTACCACCCTGGAGGATCTGGGTTCAAATCCGGGTCCCACACTTCCAGTTTTTTAGGAGGGGTCCGGGGATGGCCGCGTGGTAAAGCTTTGGCTTACCACCCTGGAGGATCTGGGTTCAAATCCAGGTCCCACACTTCCAGTTTTTTAGGAGGGGTCCGGGCCCGGCCCGGCCCGGCGAACCCCATCCTTCAACCATCCGGTTTACCCCATTACGGGGGTTGGCCAGCCTGTGATGGGCTCTACAAGTGGCCGCCGCCAGATACAGTATATCCCATGAGGATATGGCGGCGTAAACTAATTAACCTAACCTAACATTAACCTAAACAGTTTCTAATAATGTGAAAAATAAACAAAGAAGTCACCCTTAAACGCAAATAAGCATGCTATTTTATGTTTGCATTTTAGTCTTCTCGGATCAATAATATTGATCCGAGAAGACCAATCGAATTTTTTTTTCTTTTTTAGCTTTTATGTCCTGCAAAACGATTTCTACGTTATATACGGATCACAATTATTTTCTTTAAATTATTTTTAAACTTAAAACAACATAGATATAACATAAAACAATTAAGCAGAGCAAAATGAAGAATTTCAATAAAAATTTTGTTTTAATTGCACATCAAACTATATTAATCCCAACTAAGAAATTTCAATTCAAATTTTTAATAAATGTACATTAAAATTTTTGGTACTGACTCTAACATATTTTAGGAACGTGTACATAAGAGTTTCTTTACTGCATCGTTGCACCAAGATCTGTCAGAATAAAGAATAACAAAATAAATAATAATCGCATTATAAATCTATAATAACAAAATGATATAATCAGTGTATACAGGACCATTACAGAATCTTCGTACGGTCTAGGCATCCCAACTTTGCTATTATATTTTATAATTAATTTTTTCTATTCTTGAGACTTTAAAGTACTTTTTAGGTCTTGAACATTGGCTAAGAAAACCCGTAGGTCCTATAGGCAATGTGTTGATTGAGGCGATTGCATAAGACGGTACTGTCAAAATGAATTAATATATATTTACAGATAAGTTACTTTATATAATATAGGAGAATTTTTTTGTCAATAGATGGCGTCACTTTCCATTTTATGAGAATAAGTTATAGAGCGAAACAAGTCTTTCCACAGGAGGCCCACCTCTTCGGCGGCCGGATGGCCACATGGTAAAGCTGTGGCTTACCACTCTGGAGGATCCGGGTCCCACACTCCAGTTTTTTCAGGAAGGGTCCTGTCCCGGCCCGTTGAACCCATCTTCAACCATCCGGTTGATCCCATCATGGGTGTTGGCCAGCCTGTGATGAACTGTATAAGTGGCAACCGCCAGATACAGAATATCCCATGAGGGGCAGCCGGATGGCCGAGTGGTAACGCTGTCGGCGTGCCACGCAGGAGGACCCGGGTCTGGTAATTCATGAAAACTTTTTGTGGTGCTAACCGGATGGCCGAGTGGTAACGCTGTCGGCGTGCCACGCAGGAGGACCCGGGTCTGGTAACTCATGAAAAGTTTTTTCGTGGTGCTGGGCCCGGCCCGACGATCCCTGTCCTTCACCATCCGGCCCCCCTCTACGGGTATGGGTGCAACTCATGGTTGGAATTGGCCCCGCCCCTTAGTAATCTTGATTGGAAAGGGGTGTAAAATTTGAAAAAAAAGAATATCACATGAGGATATGGTGGCTTAATCTAACTAACCTAACCTATCCTATCCAACCGGGCCCGGCCCGACGATCCCTGTCCTTCACCATCCGGCCCCCCTCTACGGGTATGGGTGCAGCTCATGGTTGGAATTGGCCCCGCCCCTTAGTAGTCTTGATTGGAAAGGGGCGTAAAATTTGAAAAAAAAAAGAATATCACATGAGGATATGGTGGCTTAATCTAACCTAACCTAACCTATCCTATCCAACCACGGGTTGCACCCATACCCTTGGAGGGGGGCCGGATGGTGAAGGACGGGAATCGCCGGGTCCAGCACCCCGAAAAACTTCTCAGGATGCCGCACCCGGAATGTTAACCCGGGTCCTCCTGCGTGGCACGCCGTCACCGTTACCACTCGGCCATCCGGCCGCCTTATTTACTGTCTTATCCAGTTTAGCCGTGACCATCGATACAAATACGCGTGCGCTAACTGAACGAGTCCAGTGACAAAAAATTATCATCAAATTACTGTCCGTCCAGGTTAGCTGCGACCATCGACGCAAGTATGCATGCGCTAACTGAACAAGTCCAATGACAAAATAGGAAACTTCGCACATGGATGTTTTCAAACGCAAGATAACTGAAGTTGAATGTAAGTTTATTAAAATGAAGTTGAATGGAAGTTTATTGTAATGTCGAAAGCTAAATGATTAGTTTCGACGTTGGATAGTATATTTAACATAAAAATTATTGAATTAATATTATGTTATCTAATAAATGATAGACTGATGCTTCTCCTGAAAAGTTGCTTATTTTTGTTTGTCTGCTTTTGAAGGCGCAGCGACGATTTAACATAAAAATTATTGAATTAATATTATATTATGTTATCTAATAAATGATAGACTGAGACTCTTCCTTTCGCGTTTGGACTCATCCATCTTAGCTAGGCGCGGTTTTCGTGGACGGACAATACTTATGATCAACAGACATTCATTTTCTGAGTAGTATCGGCATGCGTAGAAATAGTTAACGTAGATACGATATAATAGAAATGGCGGAGATAAATCAGTAGCATAGAAATGTACTAGACCCTCTTTTCTTTTAATGGTAAAGAAGAATTGATTTATGATTTTTGCAATTGTGTACTTACTAAATATGAAGCACAATTTTCGAACTTCTTTTACTTTCAACGTTTATTGCATTTTAATCATTTAAACTTTATTGGAATTTTAATCATACTGCCTGTTATTTATTAGAGATTAGCGGTTGGAGATTAGTTATTTATATAGTATTTTTCTTTTAACATATTTTGGATTATTTTTATATCAGTAATGTCTTTTGACACTATTTTAAAAATTTTAAGATATAATAATAATAATAACTTTCGTGGTTACTTCTTTTGATGGATTTGTTACTGTATTACTCGTTTTGTATGATTTTTTAAAGTGCCCTTTTATACAATTTTTTGAATTGTTATTGTTTGTTACTCTCATTACTTTATACAACTATCTTTTAACACACTGACTTTTATTGACATACTGATATATTATGAATATCGGGCAGTTTGGCTTAGGCCAGTGGTTTCCAAACTTCCTCTGTCGGCGTCCCCTTTTTTCATAAAATTTGGTAACCCGCTTATTTTCATAACAGTCTAATTTTATAAAAACTTTCTACTTACAATTTAATTCTACAAAATAATATACCATATTTTGTATAAATAAAGTTCTTATACATAAAAATTATTACACCATAATAAATATATATTTTTTAATACAATTAAACAAATCTTACAAATAAAACGAAAAACAGAATACATGTTTAATACAACATAATATTTAATTAATGCGATGGGTGAGCTTGTTTTCAGTATAAATTCTCTCAAATCGGGGTGTCATTGAAGATATCGCTATTCTCAATTCTTTTTCAATCACTAAACGAGATCATTATTTTATCTTTAAAACAGTCACAGCAGAAAATTTCTGGGTACGTGGATATATGTACTGTATTTATAACCCTTTTGCTGATTCATTTTTTTCGACATCAATTTGAATTTATTTTTCGTTTGTTTGTATTTAAAATGACATTTTGTAGGCGGCCGGATGGCCAAGTGGTAACGCTGTTGACGTGCCACGCAGGATGCCCCGGATTCGCGTCCTGGGTCTGGTATCTCTTGAAAATTTTTTTCGGGTGCTGGGTCCGGCCCGGCGATCCCCGTCCTTCAGAATCCGGTCCCCTCCACGGGTGTGGGTGCAGGCCGTGATTGGAACTGGCCCCGCACCTTAGTAATCTCCCTGATTGAAAAGGGGGCGTAAAATAAATATATAAATTATGTTTTGTTAATTCTTGCGCACCCCCTTGCAATAGACCAGCGCCTCCTAGTGGAGCGTGGCCCTCAGTTTAGAAAACTCTGTCTTAGGCGATTCCTATATCACGAAATCAAATTAAACCATAATTCATTATGGACACAATTACACAAATCGATAATTAACTAACTTTGAAACGCAATGAGTTAAATTAATAAGTAATATTTATCGAAAAAATTCGAGTAGTTGGCAAATTATTTGCTTATACTTTGAAGAATCTGGATTCAATTTTATGTCCCATACCACCAGTTTTTTAGGAGGGAACTAGGCCGTATCCTTTAAACCTCATCTTTCAGTCGGTCGGATTGGCCGCGTAGAAACGCCTCAGCTTTCCATCCAGGTGGACCCGGGTTCGAATCTTGGGTGCTAGGGTCCCAGAGGATCCCTTGGGAAAATTTATCACGGGGAGGAGCTGAGCATCGATCCCCATTCTCCACAATCTGGCTATCCCTTCATAGGGATGGGCAGTCTGTGGAAGGACTTGTTTCGCTCGCCACTTAGTACTCTTACTGAATGAAAAGTGACGTTATCTGCTGACAAAAAAAACCTCTTTCATACTTCTAGTTGACCCTATCATGGATGTTGATCAATCTGTGATGGATATTCTAAAAAGATGTTCCTTTGTCTCGTGAGACATCTCATGCAAACATTACAACAATGAAAATGTATATTAAATTCGTATATGAAATTTTTACTTTCTTCTACTAGGATATACTAAGAAAAAAGTTACGATTTAGTTAAGTTCCTTAGTATCATCTGGTTAGCTTGAGTTTCAGTAAATCTAAATAGGAATCAACAGACGGGGTTTAGTCCGTTCCGAAAAAAAATTTGATAAAGTTGGATCCATATCGATCTTAGATTCTGTTTTGGATATTCAAGAAACAAATAAGATTCAAATGTCGCCAGCCGGTTATGAATTCTGCGTAGCCAGGTAGCGGTTAAGTTCCTTAGTATCATCTGGTTAGCTTGAGTTTCAGTAAATCTAAATAGGAATCAATAGACGGGGTTTAGTCCGTTCCGAAAAAAAAAATTTGATAAAATTGGATCCAATCGATCTTAGATTCTGTCTTGGATATTCAAGAAACAAATAAGATTCAAATGTCGCCAGCCGATTATGAATTCTGCGTAGCCAGATAGCAACCCCGTCCTTCACCATCCGCTCCCCTCCACGGGTGTGGATACAGCCCATGGTTGGAACTGGCCCCGCCCCTTAGTAATCGTTCTGATTGGAAAGGGGCGTAAAATATGCAAAAAAAAAACAATTCGGAGAGTATGGATGTGGAGAGGACAGCTGGACTGTGAAGGACAGGGGATCGATGGGCCGGACCTTCTGATAAACATTTCAAGGGTGGGACTCTTGAGTCGAACTCGGGTCCTCCAGAGTGGAAAGTTGAAGTGTTTCCACGCGGCCAATCCGACCGACATTACTGGAGCTTATAAATAATAAAAATTATAATGTTAAGGGTTTTTTACATATTTTACACCCCCTTTCCAATCAAAAAGCATTTCCACGCGGCCAATCCGGCCGTCCGAAATAGCCTATTTTTTGCATATTTTATGGCCCCTTTCCAATCAGGAAGATTAACTAAGGGGGCGGGGCCAGTTCCAACCACGGGCTGCACCCACACCCGTGTAAGGGGGCGGGGCCAGTTCCAACCACGAGTTGCACCCACACCCGTGGAAGCGCACTTTTTTGCATTTTTACGCTCCTTTCCAATCAGAGAGATTACTAAAGGGTGGGGCCAGTTCCAACCACGGGCTGCACCCACACCCGTGGAGGGGCCGGATGTTAAAGGACGGGGATCACCGGGCCGGGCCCAGTAGCCCGAAAAAATCCGGGACCAGACCCGGGTCCTCCAGCGTGGCACGTCAACGCTGTTACCACTTGGCCATCCGGCCATTATAATGTTAAGGTTAGGTTAATTAGATTAAGCCGCCATATCCTCATGGGATATTCTGTACCTGGCGGCTGCCACGTATAGAACCCATCACAGGCTGGCACACATGATGGGGTCAACCGGATGGTTGAAAGATGGGATTCAACAGGCCGGGCCTGGACCCTCCCTGAAACACTGGAGTATGGGACACGGATTTGACCCCGGCACGATGGTAAGCTAAAGCTTAACAATATAGTTGGCCGGATGGCCGCGAGGTAAAAACTTTTAAAATTGAATTTCTTTACTTAGCATAAAAGCGTTGTCGGAAGATCATAGCATTATTATTATTTTTTTGATAAAAATTCATTGATCCGAAACATTTCAGAATACTACCATATTTTTTTGTGATCAGATGACGCCACTTTCCACTCAGTAAGAGTACTAAGTGGCGAAACAAGCCCTTCCACAGGCTGCCCATCCCTGCGGAGGGGTCAGCCGGATTGTGGAGGACGGGGATCGACGGGCCGGGCCCGGACCCCATGAAAAACATTTTCAAGGGATGGGACCCGAGATTCGAACCCGGGTCCTCCAGAGTGGAAAGCCGAAGCGTTTCCACGCGGTCAATCCGGCCGCCTTCTCAAGTCTGTTCTCTGAACAGATCGTGAAAAAATCAGTATTAAAAATGAGTCGTCTGAGTGGTTGCGTGTTGTTTTTTTGTCATATTTTACGCCCCTTTCCAATCAGGGAAATTACTAAGGGGCGGAGCCAGTTCCAATCACGAGCTGCACTCACACCCGTGTGCAAGAGGGCCGGATGATGAAGTACGGGGATCTCCAGGCCGAGCCCAGCATTCCGAAAATCTTTTTAAGAGTAACCAGACCTGGCACGCGAATCCGGGTCCTCCCGCGTGGCACGCCGACAGAGTTACCACTCGGCCATCCGCCCGCCAGTGGCTGCGTGTTACACTTCCATCTGGAAGATCGCGTTTTATTCGGATTCCAGATTTTTCAGGGAAAATCCGGGCTCAACCTGCTGAAACACATCTTTCAGGCCTTCGGCAGATTTCGTCGTGTGTCCACGAGTCCATGATAGATTCGGAGAGAATCACCGCGATACCCGTGCAAAATTCGGCGACATAATTGGATTAATTAACCAGTCACGAACCAATTATAAAATATAAATATGAAAAATAAGTGATAACATACAATATTGAGAAAATCATATAGAAGTGCGTCAGAAACTAGTTCAAAGTAGATATTTTAAAATGTTTTAAAGCTATAGAAATAGTTTTATTTTTGCAAATTTACTAAATTTAAAAACTATTTATTTATTCATTCCAATAAATAAGTGGTTAATAATAATGCGTGTATTCAAGTGAACCTATTTAAAGGAAATAATTAAGTAGCATTTCACATTTTAAATCGAAATATTCATCATAATCACTATAACAAATGTTCAAATAAACGTATTTGATCAGCTAAACTATATATCAGTCTATCGTAGTTTTTCGCTACATTATTCAGCTTAACTACAATAAATTTTTGAAGCATTTTTTTTTTGTTAACAGTTGTTGCCACTTTCCACTCAGATACTAAATGACGGTGTGGAAACACAGAGTTCTGTGGGTGAAACAAGCCACATCGCAGGGGTAGACAGCCTATGGAAGAGCTTGTTTCGCCCCGCCACAATTTTTAGTCAGCCAAATAGTATCATTACAGAATGGAAATTATGCTAAGTGACGGGGCGAAATCATATCTTCCACAGGCCACCCATCTCTACGGAGAAGTTAACTGGATTATGGACGACAATATCAACGTCCACAATCGATTAGACTCGACCCTCGTGAATAAATTTTTCAAGAGATGGGACCCGAGAATCGAATCCAAGTCCTCAGGATGGAACGCTGAAGCGTTTACACGCGGCCAATCTGGTCAATCATTCAGCCATTTAGCATCTTCCGATTTTTTTTTTGTCAACAGGCTGAAGCGTTTACACGCGGCCAATCTGGTCAATCATTCAGCCATTTAGCATCTTCCGATGGAAAACAGCGAAAACACTATATTGTAAGTGACCATCACGAGTCGGCCGGATTGCCTGTGTGGAAACGCTTCGGCTTTCCACTCTGGAGGACCTGGATTCGAGTCTCGGGTCCCACCCCTTGAAAATATTCATCATGGGGCCCGGGCCCGGCCTGTCAATTCACTCCTCCACAATTTGGCTGACCGCTCCTCAGGGGTGGACAGCCTGTGTACGGGCTTGTTTCGCTCCACCAATTAATATTCTTCCTGCGTCCAGAGTGGAAAGCCGAAGCGTTTCCACGCGGCCAATCCGGCCGACAGCATCTTCCGATTGGAAAACTGCGAAAACACTATATTGTAAGTGACCATAACGAGTCGGCCGGATTGCCTGTGTGGAAACGCTTTGGCTTTCCACTCTGGAGGACCTGGATTCGAGTCTCGGGTCCCACCCCTTGAAAATATTTATCATGGGGTCCGGGCCCGGCCCGTCGATCCCCGTCCTCCACAATCCGGCTGACCCCTCCGCAGGGGTGGGCAACCTATGAAAGGGTTTGTTTCGCCCCGCCACTTCGTTATTCTCACTGAATGGAAAGTGGCGTCATCTGTTAACAAAAAAAAAAATATTCTTCCTGAATGGAAAGTGGCATCATCTGTTGTCAAAAAAGTGGCCATCGCCCTATGCGGATGGCCACTTAAGAGAACACATCTTCCTGGACTCAATGCCAGAACACATATCTTCAGATATTTTTCAGACTGAATTTGGGCCTAATCCGTTGAAATCTAATCTAATCTAATGGATGATTCCATAAGTTGGATGGTTTCTGTCTGGCGTTGGAATGAATCACCACTTAACTCCTTTTGAAAGACGGCCGGATGGCCGAATGGTAACGCATTGGCATACCACGCAGAGGACCCGAATCTGGCAATTCCTGAAAACATTTTTCGGAGTTCTGAGCCCGTCTAATCTAATGGATGATTCCATAAGTTGGATGGTTTCTGTCTGGCGTTGGAATGAATCATCACTTTTTTTTTATTTTTGTTTTGTCAACAGATGACGCCACTTTCCACTCAGTAAGAGTAC
>AYEL01076011.1:0-32912 GCA_000484575.1 Olivierus martensii | reverse complement strand
GAAAAATTATATAATGTTTACATATGCTAATTAGACCTAATTGCATTCATATTTTTTTTCTCTGATTCTTTTGATTCTTTATCCAAAACTAAAAAAGGATATCAGATTACAGCATATTGCCGACAAAATCCAAATTTTCATGCCAAAAAATTAAAATGCATAAAAGTTATGGCAAAAAACAAAACATCATAATTTTTTAAAAAGCTGTGCTATAGATTTAGACGGTTAAAAAAATTAATTACTATAAAGTAAGCACTAAACAGCAGGTGTAAAATGAACAAAATAAAACTTTAATACTTAAGTTTTATTTATTTAAGTTTTATAACTTTATAGCATTAAAGTTTTATTTTGTTCGTTTTACACCTGCTTTTTAGTGCTTACTTTATAGTAATTAGTTCGAAGTATTAACAAAGCAGTTTGAAAAGTGTCAATTATGGTTAAAAAAATTTTTTTTAGGAGCGTTAAGGGTTAATATGGAACAAATACCTATTTAATTTAAAAAATAATGCATACTACATTTTACAAATTACAAATATATCTATATGAAATAAATACATATGAAATATATAATAACCATTGTTAAGCCCAAAACAAATTGATATGGCTCTCATAGTCCTAGAAATAAACCCATTTATGTCTCTCAGGTATTTAGGATTCTCCTATGTGACTCATAGTAACATGAAGTTTGGCCACCCCTAATATATACAATAGATTCCAAATTTTAGAATCATCGATATTAAAATCAGTTACTTTATGCACTCAAGTGTCAGAGAATGGATCCAAATTACAGTTTCTATAATTAAAATCAGGTCAAAAGATGAATTATTTCTTGAAAATTCAAATTAAGGATAGTGATCATACAGAATATTGCTTATGGGACTTTATAATCAGTATTTTCTAAAATCAGTATATTTTAAATATATGTAAAAATTCAAAAAATTCAGAAATCAAAAATTCCCAAATTTTATGAATTTTCCAGTACCAATTGTTATTAGAATATTATATATCATCATAAAAACAAAAAAAAAAAAAAACTACAAAAACCAAGAATGCTTTTGGTATATTAGTCTATTGCACATCGCATGAATTACATTGTATGCATTAATGTAATTCTTATGCATACTCATGCGATAAGAATTACATTGATCAATCACAAAATTTACCATTGACATCACCGTTATAAGTACAAATGGTTGTAAGTTGAGGCCTTTGTAAATTAAGGATGATCTATATAGTATATATCTGTTTGATAAATCGGAAAATTCAAGGAAATCATCCTAAACATATATGAATCCTGAAATAAGAAATATTTGTAAAGTTAATGCTTCCATCTTATATTTATTGATCTTCTGTGTTTGCTATGTATATAAATTATGCAAAAAAAATCTACACAAAAATTTATATGTTATTTATATGTTACCTGTTAATCTTTTTGCATTCAGTTATTTTTTATTGGAATTTTTACTTTCAAAATTAAAAAAATATTTAATGCAAAATATTTTTTATATTTCTGTATATGGGTATCCCTTCTATAACAAGGTAGATAGGTTCCTAAAAACATTGTATTGTATGAAACCGTGTTATATGAGACCTGGAGCCAATACAAAAAGAAAAGTTATGTTCCAAAATCAATTAAAAACAAATAACTTTCTTTAATTTCACATAAGAAACTTAATTTTTTATTAAAAATATTAATAACACAAAGGGAAAAATAAATCTATTTAATATATTATATATATTAAATAAAATTCAAGAAAGAATAAATATATGTGTAAGATCTTAAAAGAACAATATACGTAAAACAAAAGGAAAGAAAAAAGTATATAACCTATATAACATTCATTTAATAATTAATCTTCCTTACTACGGTTTTGTTAAAACAAGAACGTTTTTCCTTTAACAATATCAACCAGTGCTGAATGAACCAATTGACAAATAAGATAAATGTGTTAGGCCCATAATTTGGAGAGGCCTAGTAGCTTCAGTACAGAAAAAATAAATAATAATAAATTAAAAAATATATATATTTTAAAATAATTCCTTATTTTTAATGACATATTTTTTAATGAGTTCAATGACATTGAAGTCATTAAAGACAAGAAAGTTGAAGAACTAAAACAATGAGCTGACATAATTTATTTAATTGGCGAAAAAACAAACTTTGCGAAGCCTGAACGATATGTACCAGTTCATAAAAAATAACAACATTGTATATTCTTTTTCTAATATTGAAATATTGTTAAGAAGTTATTTAGCTATGACAGTAAATAATGCAATAGGAGAGAAATTTTTCTATTTTAAAATGAGTTAAATTCAATAGGAGAGGAAAGGCTAAAGTCTTTAGCAATATTTGCTTATAGAAAAAGATACTCTCAAATGGTTTTTTATTTTATACCCCTTTCCAGTCATTGAGATTACTAAGAGGCCAGTTCCAACCACAGGCTGCACCCACATCCATGGATAGATCTGGATGGTGAAGGAAAAGGATTATTGGGCCAGGCTCAGAATCCTGAAAAAACTTTACAGGAAATGCGAATCTTGGTCCTTCAGTGTGGTATGTCACTTCATTACCATCAGCCATCTGCCTAGCTCTTGAATTGCTAGATTGCAAAGATATTATTGATCAATTTTCTGAAATGAAAATCTGAAAACAAAAAGTTTGTATTTCTATTATTAATAAAAATTTTAAGTGACATTATTTAAGATTTCTTTAGAATTATCTTATATAAATGGGTCCCCAATTTAAATTTTGTCTAGGGCCCTAGAGGTTAATCCACTGCTGATAATGTCACTTTCTGAACTTTTTATGCATTTAAAATTTGTGTATCTTCTGCTCTTTTTACAAAATATCTAATCTAACCCACTACAACCTGCTAGAAAACATATACCCAAAAAAATTTATGAATAAAAAGTTCCTTAACATATACCCAAAAAAATTTATGAATAAAAAGTTTTTCTTCTCTTTCACATACCTCTTTTGAAGAATAAAACTTATTTTTTTATTCAAGAACTGAATGTTTGGAAGACAAAATACTCCATGGTTGCCAATTTGTAGTATATTTTCAATTTCAAAATTGAAATTGAAAATATACTACATATCATCCCTCTCATGGCAAACTAGTGAAATTGCATTTATGATTAACTTTAGCAATGTGTTTTCCAATGATTGCAATTTGTGCGTTTATTTTGTGTCCATAGTGTGGATTTACAAAAATTAATGAAAATGTTTGTACTGTACGAGAGTAAATGTAATTTTCTAAATGTGTTAAGTAAAAACCATGTTATATGATTGGTTTCTACAATTTTCAAATCATATTAGAGTGAAACTGTGTTATAGGAGGGATACCTGTAAATAAATTTTCTGATTTTTTTTTTTGCAAAAATTAAGAAACAGCAGTATGTATTTTCATAGAACTGATTTATATTTTTTTGTTTCTATCAGTTTTTATTTAATAGGGATTTATCTTTCATCATAGAAAAATATTGATTTATTTAAATTAAAATTTCAGAGAATGTAAATGTGTATTTATAATTAAGATTAGTCTTGCCTGCACATCTTCCAAAATTTTAACAAATAAATGAATCTTTTTCTAAGATGAATGATAAATTCCTTTAACCTCTTGTGTGCTATTGATGGCATATGCTGCACTTATCAGGAACAAATGAGAATTTTACAACTACAATTTCCTGAATCCTAATCAGTTTATTGCAGTTATCCTTAGGGTTTTCAAAAAAGAAGCATAATATGTTTCTAATGATGATGGTTCCTATATGTGTTTTGGTTGAAATTTCTTATTTTACATGGCTTTTATGAAAATTTATTTAACTGAACATTTTTCTTTGAAAAATTTGCTGTTTTCTCTCCTTTCTCTATATTTTAGATTAATATGTTCATGTTGTTCAGATTATATGTTTGAATAAAGTTAATTACTGAAATTTTTTATAGTAAAAATTATAAAATCTTAAAATTTGAAAAAAAAATATATATAGATAATATCAAATTGTTTTTATGAAAATTTATTTAACTGAGTGTTTTTTTCGAAAGTTCAGTTTTTCTTCTGTTTTTTCTCTATATTCTAGATTACTGTGTTGATGTTATTCTGATTATATGTTGAAATAAAGTTAATTATCTAAATTTTTTGCAAGAATTAATTTTTTATAGTGTGAACTAAAAAATATTATAGATAATACAAAAATTTTTCTTAATTCTATTAAAATAGGTAACACTTTTTATTAATTGTTGATTTTTTACTTCATTTTTACTGTATTTTTGTCAAAAAATGAGAAAATAGATTTAAACAAAGATTTACCATAAAAAGGGGCATGATACTTTTATTGTTTTATTACTACCACTCCTTTCTCACACTTTTTCTGCCAATGCTGGATTCAGTTAGTGTTGGACCCAGTTAGATATTTCTCACAGGGCCTTTTAAAATATAGCTTATATTTATAAAATAAAATAAGTAATGCTTATAAATAAATACACATTTTTTAATTAAAAGTCTTGCCACACATAGTACACACAACTGATAATACAAACCTGTATCCAAAATATTGTGATGTGGCTCAATCTAAAAATAGTTATTTAATATATAGATGTTTCCAATTATTGTAATCTTCTATAACTTCCTTTATCATATCATTTATAAGTTCTGCAAATATTGAAAAACAAGTTATATTTTTTTTTATATTTTTTCCTTAATACAATTTTTAATTACACAAACTTTAACAGACATGGGATCTGATTGGGTGCAATCAATTGGCTCATATCTGGCTTTACTTATTACTTTCTGGAAAATGTGGTATTGAGAGAATAGAGTAAGAATCAACCATCAGAGAGTTCAATAAAAGCAAATTAAAGAATATTATATTTTCCTATATATAATATAAAGGAGATTTTTTTTTTTTAGTTTACATTAGGTTTTTTGATATAAATCTGAAAATTTATAAAATATTAAATTAAAAGTTATTGAAATTAAGGAAATACATTTCAATAAATATAAATTACTAACAATAGTGGCAATATTTCAATAAATTTCTGTAAATTTTGAAATAATTAAATGACAAATAATAATCATTAATCAAAATTTGTATATTAATTAGATTTTTATAGATTTTTTTTAAAGTATGTTTCAATTTTCTTCATTTATGACTTGTTTTATTCAGAAGACTACCTGTTATCCAAAGGTAGCAATTATTTCATTTGAATGGCTAAATATTCATATAAAAAAAATCTTGTTTTCAGCAGTCATATATATAGAATGAAAACTTCTGAAAATAATAAAACTTAAAAAAAAATACTTACATTGTTAGAAAGAGAATAAAAAATGTAATAAACTGTAAAAATTTCAAAAAATTTTGATGAAAATTAAGCAAGATATTATGATTTAAATTTTTTTTATATTAAATAGACTTAATTATGTAATATTCTTGCATCTGATTAAGTCATTTTTCTTTAAGTGTCCAGCATGCAACAGATTAGAAAATAAATAAAGATGATATTAACAATTGAAATGTACATCCATTCTGTGAAAGTACATAATGTTCTTCATAATTTATGTAGCATTGGATTTCTTCTGATATATAAAAAAAATCAAAATTTAATCAAGGAAGAATATAAACAAATTAATCATCTTAAATTGATATGATATTCCAATCATTTTATCTCATCACTTATTGTAGATAAATTTTAATCCAATCTATTAATCTCAGAAGTCTCTTGTATTGCTTAGTCAGATAAAAAAAAGATCTGAAAGTTTTTCTTGTTGAAACCATTGGAAAAAACTCAGCTTTATATAAAAACAATACAAAGATTAATTAGAAGGCTAATGTGATAAAGAATTAAATGAGAATTTGCTCTCAAAAGTAACAAAAATTTTAGAGTTACTATGTTGAAAAAACATTTGTATGCTTTGAATTTTAATAAGTCTTGTTATGCAAGAATGGCTGAATAAGAACAAAACCAACATTATGGAATGGCCTAATCAAAGTCTAGATGTTAATCCAATAGAGAATCTTTGGTGTCACCCTGAATAGAACTGTACACAACAGATATCCTAAAAATTTGAGTAAATTGGAACAATTCTGCATTGAAGAATGGTCTAAAATTCCTATTGACACATGTGAAAAACTTATTTAGGGGCTATCCCAATTGTCCTAAAACAGTCATTGTTGCAAAAGGTTCATCAACATGTTATTAATTCCAAGGATGTGAATACTTTTGATTTGTGCATTATTATTTTGTTTAGTGATATTTTCTATAAATTAAAATAGATTATTTATTTATTTTCCATTCTGAGGAGAAAACTTCAGTATAAGATAAATTTTTGTTAAGCATTTGTTTTTCATTTTATTCAGAAAACTACAATTGTTTTGTAGGGTGTGTAAACTTTTGAAGTCAATTGTAGATAATGATTCTTTGCTAGTTATCAATAGAGTTGAAATGTTTGTCAATAATTTTTCTGTTAAGATCTCTGTATATGTTTGTGCATATTACCGTATTTGCCGGCGTATAAGACGCACCCTCTTTTTTATACACATTTTTGAAGGATAAAACTTTATTACTGATCATTATAACGAATTTACAGTATTTTAAATATAAAGTAATACAAACAGCAAATAGTTTCTGCAAATACCCAATCTACCTGGGAAAGAACACCTTTTAATCTTCTTCATCAAGACCCAGACACTCATCTCCAGAGTTAAATGAAGAGTCACTTGAAACCTCTTCTAAATCAGCATCTGAGTCCTCATACAACAAATTGTCCTCTGTACCATCCATTGCATTACTAATGCCACATTTCTTAAATGATTTAACCACTGTCTCTGTTTTCACAGCATCCCATGAAGCTTTGACCCATTCACAAACTTGAGAAATGCTAGGCCCAGCTGTGATCGTCGATGAAAGCGCATGCGCATTCATTGAACTCTACGTAACTAATATTCCCACACTCCGCAAGGAAACAAGAAAGAAATCGCATAACTCCGAATAGAGGAAATTTCCAGAAATGAATGTAATCAAAAACTGAGTATCGGCGTATAAGACGCACCCCGTTTTTCAGTCCTATTTTTAAAGAAAAAAAGTGCGTCTTATACGCCGGCAAATACGGTATTCTATCATTTCAAATATATTAATAGAATATACAGATAATATTATTATAAGTACAAAAAATTTTAGAATTTGTTTTTTATTATTAATGTTGTTAACCTATTGAGTTCCTTTGCCGTAATAAGATGGAAAGATGACGGAACAAAAAACGATAAAAAGCGATATAAATAAAATTCAATCCTGAATTATACAGTGGACCCGGGAGTGGTTTTTTGTGTTTATTAGGTAAAAATAGGTGCCTCTGATGATGGGTTCTAAATTTTCCGATTTCTGAAATTTCTTTTTTAATTTCTCTGTAATAAACAAAAGGAAAAATTCCTTGGAGAAAAGGTTATCACTTCCATTATTGTTATATTGATAAATATATTCAATAATAGGCTTTCATCGTGTAGTAATATAATGATCTGCTTAATAATTTCGATAAAGAAAAGGATTTCTTTTTAATATTACTCGAATTATAATAAATATTATCATAATTAAATCTTTGATTTGTTTATAAGCTATACTAAAAATTAAAATGAAAATAAAAGCATCCTTTAAAATATAATATAGCAAATAATTATCTATAAAACTTAATCAAATACATTAGTTTCAAAAAAAGAAGCGTTTATTAAACATGATTTAAAAGATTTTAATTATATTATTTGCATTATGCATTCAATAGTTTGGCTATAATGTCTTAACTCTGGAAAATGTTGGTTCATATGGATAAAAATTCAATTTTGATCATAATTACATTTCTTTTGTTGCAATTTTAATCAAAATTATAGTATTAATCGCCATATCTAAATCACAATATAAATAAATTAAAAATAATATATTAAAAATAAAAATAATAAATTCGGAATTTAAAATAACACTCGAAAATTCTCATTTAGAATTTCAGCTGATTGTTTTTTAATGGAAGAGAAAGTATGTTACATTTTCTTTCATGTTACATTAAGTAATCTCAGAAAAAAAAGGACGAATTTTCATTAGGAAAAATACACTATCCTACACAACTTGATTATTTAACCATCTTTAAATTTTGTAACTTTTATTCTTATATTATCAGTTGTTAATCTACTGATATTCTTTTTAGATTTTTTTTTAGTGCAACATTTATAAATTCACTTATTTATTTTTGCATATTTTATGTACCGTATTTTTATATTGAAGCAAATTGTAATATTTTAAGTTCCTCGTACGTATTATTTACTTCAATAATGAATAAAACACTGATGTAAACTCAAACAAGCATTAAGCGATTTTTCGATGTTTGACACGTTTACGATTGCGAATTTTCTGCCATAAAATTGCTTCTGTAATAAACAAAAGGAAAAATTCCTTGGAGAAAAGGTTATCACTTCCATTATTGTTAAATTGAATAAATATATTCAATAATAAGCTTTCATCGTGTAGTAATTTAATGATCTGCGTGTTTTACTTTAAATTGGCGAAGTAGAAAAGCCTGTAAGAAAATCCACTGAATAATTTTAACATTTTATAATTGGCGATTATATAAAATACGATGCAATTTGTAAAAATTCTTTTATATATTATCTATAATAAACACTAACATGAAATAAACTAACAGTTGTCAATAAGAAAAATAATCCTTTAAAAATTCTTTTAATAACACTGTAATTCCAAGAAAAATATCGGAAAGTGTATATAATATGATAAAAATATTCTCTACAAGAAAATGATGTCTGAGGAATGCAGCACTTTCAGTGTGTTCTGGACGATTATAAAATTATCTCTATGAGGAATGTGTGCAATACATTTTGTATAGAAAGTGTGCTTAAGCTGGTTGCACTAATTGAAAGACTGATTTCAAAATTAATAAATAAAGATTGCAATCTTATTTCTTCTATATTTTTACATTACTGCAATGTTTCAATTAATTATGAAACTTTTAAATCCGAATAATACTAAATTTTAATTAAAGATTGTTTCATATTTTCAATAATAATTAAAATTCTTAGAGAAATTTATATTCCCATAACTGTAATGCCACTATTAAATTATTCTTCTAGAATAAATCGATTTTAAAATCAAACTAAGAAGCTGTTATAATCGATACAAGTAGAGAGACAGTTGCAAAAGTTTATCATACAGTATTTTTTACTGCTAAAATATTTTTATCGTCAAACACAAAATCACTATTTTTTAAAATATATATACAAAATTACAAATTATTATTAGTACAATTTTTATTTTCTATTTATAAATAATCGAATTGCATTAAAATATAAAAAATGTTATAGGCTAATTGATTTCACACCTCTACATATGCATGTAGCCTATTAATACCTATTTTCTTTTCATTATATATCATATTATGTAATATAATATATAATGAATTAATGATTTATAATTAATATTAGTATTAATGATTATTGTTCTTTCTGTATTCCCCTTAATTAGAATTATTTTCTTAATAAAATCAGTTAATAACAGTTGAGATAATTACAATAATTAATCGATCTTTACTATTATTATACATTTTAGATTGATCTTAGAGATGAATTCAGAATGTTGGATAAAAAAAAAACCCATCACTTTAACATATTACATTAATACAATACTGCCTTTTATCAAACTTAAATCAGAATATATTAAAATAGTTCGTTTAAATAGCCATTCTTTAAATGTTTTTTATCTTTTCATTATGTTTTAATCAGTGTAAAGTTCTATAATATCCTTTATCAAGACTTTGTCATTCAGGTATTTTGAGATAGGATAAACTTTAATAGATAATTTTCCCAAAATCATCAAATGCATTCATAAATTTAATTTAATGCATTAATTATATTAATTATAAACAGTACTTAAAATCCCATAAATGTAGCAGGCTATATATATATATTAGTTCGGTATGCTCTGTAAAAAGTTTAATTTCACTTTATAGCTCTATGAAAAATAATTTTTTAATTAAAAATAATAAAAAACAAAACGTTTTATTAATTAAATTGTTTACAAAACAGTTAAAATTATTCTACTTTTATCATATCAAAGAATATAAATTTATAATTTATTAATAAGTATTTTTTTAACTTTATTCATTGCACTCTTTGTTAACTTGCATTAAATTATATAATTCGTGCCAGATCAACAAATATCAGAATCAAAATCGTAATAATTAATTAAAGCAAACGCATAATGAACGAAGAGAATATAATCATACATATGAACTAAGAAAATATATTATCTAAATTGACAAAGTTCATATAATTTTAAGATAAGATAAATATTAACGCCCCCCAATTGTATTGTAAGTAATTAAGGGGGTGGATTTCATTTTTATTTTTAAAAAATATATCAGTCGACATTCGACTGTTAAAAAGGTAAGAATTGTTTCACTTTTGGAAATTTGTATATTTTGTCATTTTTTTAATCCCTAATTAATAATTATTTATCAGTTAACATATTAAATTATTTTATTAATATACATATAAATTTGAATGTTTGTAGAGTTTCAACTTAACAGATTTAAATTAGATAGATGCGTTATCAAAACTTAAATACATTTGATTATTCTAGAAAAAGTTTAGTTTACATTCATACAAGGAAAGTTAATATTGTAAAATGTTTGATTAATACTAATTTAATAAAAATTGATTCTATTGTTCGATTTTATATATATTATTATCATTAGTTTTGGTCATTGTTTGTACGTTTCTTGGGGGAAAGCAGAAGAATGAGTCCATATCCTTCACGTTCATCATGATAATAATCTGATTTTAATCATTTTCAAAGGAATTGATCTTAATAATATATGTTTGAAAATTTATGTGTGATATTGTCAACCATCTATGAACATAATTTCTCAAATTACATCAGTAATATTGATTCCATGAAAGTAATTTTGAATACGCTTTGGTTCTATAATTAGTTAGAATAAGATACATGAATTTCATTCAAACAAGATGATATCTATGCGAGATGCTATACTGATATACATGTAGATAAATTTAATTTATGTACTCCTTCATTCTATTTTGGAATGGATATTTTTTACATTGAAATTTGTCCAATGATATAAATTTGTGTAATTCTGATTGTGTTGATTTAATAAAAATAAAACTTTTTTTTTTCTTCTATAATCGATTAAAGCAATCTTGATAAGATAATGTGATTCTCATGGAAAAATCCTTTAAAATAATTAAAAACTTTAAGAATATAACATTATATCTGTTTTTATATTTCATAGGGATTAAACCTATGATTCTTAATTTCTAAACCACATATTTAATATATCATTGACAAAATAAATTTATCTCTAATCGATATGTTCTTAAATCTATAATTCACGCTTTTATTGTAACTGAAGCAAATAATAATATATTTGTATATGCTGCAGCTATACTTTATTAAAAATAGTGAAAGTTAACAGAATGTTAGGCAATAAATTTTTTTACCAATTAAATAAATTTATCTACAACTCTCCAGTTTGATTTAGAAATTTGTACGCTTTAAGATTTGATTAGATTATCAAAAATTTGATACGATATTTATGCCGATAAAAATAACTAAAAATCGACTGAATAGACTATATGCGATCTATATTTTAGTTTATCATTTTTGGTAAAATATAGCTCATTTATTTTTTGTACGCTTTAAGATTTGATTAGATTATCAAAAATTTGATACGATATTTACGCCGATAAAAATAACTAAAAATCGACTGAATAGACTATATGCGATCCATATTTTAGTTTATCATTTTTGGTAAAATATAGCTCATTTATCTGAAAGATCGTTTGAAACTAGAACATATATAATATAAATTTTGTTGTGCTATATATGTAACTTTTTAATCATTTAATCTTAATTATAATTGTATCTGACAATTTGCACTATATTGGTGATTTTGTGCAATGTTCTCGAATATATAAATAAATTTAATATTAAACTTTCAGATATTAAACGAAACAATTTGCATTTGATTACATAAGAAATAAAAAAGAATCGAATTTTAATAATCAGAGACAATCTTAATCTAGAGATAAATATATTTTGGATTGACTTATGTATTATTAATAGTTTGCATTAAACGTATTTATCATTGAAACATTTAAATTAATCATTTTTAATTCTTAACATAAATAGATTTCTTCACCATGTGGAGTTTGTTTGTCCTATGCCTAGCATTGCATGCAATAACGCTGGCAAATTCAGAATGCACTTTAGGCGAAGACGTGGCAGAAGCTGGTAAATATGTTTTGAATTATTTTATTTTTGTCACATAATGGTTTATTAAATTATGCAATTTTTTCAGAATGGGATTTTCCTAATATATTTGACGAGTCGATATTCGGATACGAATTTTCTGTAGAATTTAATAATTATGCAACGGTAATTTAGTTTTGAATAAAAAATTTAACTGAAATTTATCTATGATAGACGAATTTTTCTGTTTAACGAGTTGGATATATATATATATATTTTCTTACAGCAACAAACAGTTTTCGTCAAGGAATATTATGATATCAAAAAGTCGAACGGAAGAACGGAAATATGGCGAAAAGGTGATTACAAAGACTTCAGATATCACAACGATACAAATGAAGCGTTTACAATTTCAAGTAAGTCTGTCGTACGTTTGATTTTAATTTATAGAGTGATTTTTGTGTTCTAAATAATCTTAATTTCATTCAAGGATTTCAATGCGAGAGCGGGAAGCTGGATGAGACTGATCCACCATTTACGGAAGATGTTCCTAAGGGATGGATAGATGTCGAAATGGAGAATAAAGTTATCGTTAGATATCTATTTGGCCCATCTGCTATGTTTAGAGATGCTTATAAAGCTTGGAAGAAAGATAAAAAATCTATAGTATGTAAATAATATATAGCAACAATTATTCTAGATCTGGCGAACAGCTTTACAATCTTCTTATATGTCTTCCAGATATTTATACTATAATCAGATAAAAATGTTAAATTTCAGGCTTATTTAGGTACTACTGATACAGTTCGTTTAATTCCTGTTGAAAAATATAAGCGATGTATTGAAGGTAACGAAGTATATTACTATTTCACAGGTAACTTAATTCTTTTTTCGTTAATTTTCTTTTACTTTCTTTACCTTTGATTTATTGTTTCGGTTTGCATTTTTCAGTCGGCAATTGGGTTAATCCTAATGGAGAAGACTTCCAAATGAGAATGCCTGTTAGAGTTACTTATTTTGGCAAAGAAGGAGAACTTGTAATCAATCAAACTTACGAATTCACACAGTTTAAACCTTTATTATCAAGTCCCGAAAAATTAAGAGTGAGATTAGTTCCGATTATAATTTGATAAAAAATTTTTTAAAGATAATTTTAGCTTTTACTTAGATTTTAGAAGGTCGCGGGTGTAAACGTCAAGTAAAAAATGAGGTTCCTGTACCGAAATTCATAAATGCCAATCATGTTGCTCGAATAGAGATCGTATATTATCCTATAGATAGCAAAAACGTATTTTCTCATTATGTCAGCACAATTCAGGTAAAAACTTACTAATTACTAATCGTCATTAATGAATTAAAAATAATTTTCAGTAATTTAAATTCAGCTAGCTTATCATAAAATATCTCAACTCGTCATGTATCAATTTGCACCATGGGTGACTGGAAATAGAAAAGAAAATGAAGAACCAAAAACATTAGATCTGAATACGACAGTTTGGGATAACAAAAACAGTAAATAAATTAAGCCCATAACTCGATTTTTGATTCACTTGTCAGATAAACTATATGTAATTTTCGTAATGAATTTATTCAGATGTGATTTTCAAGATGGACGATGAATCTGGAGAATGCGAAATTCATAGAGATAAAGAGTATTATCCATCATTTCCTCTACCTGATGAGGGAGACATCGATATTCTTCATCCCATGATTTTCCTGAACAATACAGGTTTTCAATATATAGATCGAGTAAGTTATGTTTTATATTATTTAATTATAAAAAAAGATATTTTTAAATTTACATTACATTACTTTTAGACAAAAATACGTGGAATACCTGTGTTAATTTACGAGCAACAAATTCAAGATATGTATTTTGGAAAAAAGTCCGTGCCGTTAACCGTTATAACTCGTTATTATGCCGAAGTAAGTATAACTATGATACACGTATTTTCTTTCATAATATATTCGAGTCTAACTGTAACTTTAATTTATAGGACGATACAGTTATAGGAAGCGGAGATCCTATGGATAATATTCCAATAAGAATAAATTTAGGTCTTTATGCTGACTACAAAAAAACTAAAGTAATTTAATTTTAAAAATATATTATATTAAACAAAAACTCATAAAATATTATTAAATTCGATTTTTTTTTAATTTTCAGTTGAACAGTGTTATAGTTATGAATATATTTTCGTTCACTACTGATATGCAATACAGTTGGAGACTGTTTGATGTTAGCAGATGTTTCAAAAATTACGACGAATATCAATGGTTCAAAGTAACTTTTAACAGTAGGTATTATTTTTATAAAGTTAGAAATTTTCTATATTCATCTAAGGATTATAAAATTAATATTTTAGTACCTAGCGGAATAACTGCCGATTCATTGAGAATGGAAACTAGATATATCCAAGAAGAATTCTTAGGAACTCTTTACACGAAAACAGATGTGACTCCAGCAAGAGTTTCCAGAATACTTGTAAGACCAATTTAGATTTTTTCATGTTATGTATAATTTTAATTTTTTAATTTAATTTATATTTTAAGGTTTTTTATTTTTATATTTTTTTAATTTAATTTATATTTTAAGGTTGACACGACGTATGATACATTATCTGTTGAAACTCTTCTTCTAGAAAGGCCACCGAGTTTATGTAAGCATAATTATATTTACACATCGTACTCAATAAGGAATAAGAAGATCATTTAAGAAATATGAAAATTTTTAAGAATTAAATGATTGATTTATACAAAAAAAAAATTGAAAATTTTCAAAAATAAATAAATATGATCCCAATCACAATAAAAACATTGAGTGATATTTAAATTAATTTAATCTTGAAATTTCTCAAAAAATATTCCAAATTATTACTTTTATTTAATAATATAAAGTTATTTTTTAAACTTAAAGTGGAATTTTCGATTCGTGGATCTGAAGAACTCGAACAGTATGATGCTTCCGATACTGCACTTAGTCTTGAAGAATGTACCAACGCTTGTATAGAGTTCGAAGGTGGTTCAGAGTGCAAGTAAGAGAATAATGATGTAATTTTAATAATACAAAACGTATATAACATTTTTGTTTTCTTTCGTTGCAGAACAATTTCATTTTGTGGAGCAACTTGTTATATAAGTAGAACTGCCAAAGCTAAGAGCAAAGCTAATGATAACTGTTTAACGTTTGATAGTAATGTTATCTTCTATTATTGATGCATTAGTGGGATTTATTAAATATTTAATTAATTTTTATTTATTAAAAAAATATAGGAGAAAAAATCATGGAAGGAATCCCCACATTAGACTCACTTTTAACCAGCATTAAAAAACTTGTCGAATCTGATTTCTCGCTATACCTGAGTGTTGTTAAAGGAGATAATGAAGATGTAAGTTATACATTAAAAAATATTCCAAGACTTTAATAGAAATTTATTATTATTTACTTTTTTAGCATGTATTGTTTAAAGCGGTAACATATGATGACGCCATACGCCAGCAGGGAAAAGATGATAGCTCTCTTAGTAAGTAGTAGATATTGAGTAAGTTACAAATTACGCAATAAATTTCGCTTTAAATTGATATAGATTTATAAACAAAAGTATGTCTCCAGTTTAAATTTAATTGTATTAAATCATATTTTTTGTAGAAGAAAGAGATTTCGTGAGAAAATTATCAGGTTTCAAAATCGTTCCTGATGAAAAAACAAAAGTGACAAATTATGGAAAGCAATCGTTATCTTATTGCAAACGAATCTGTAGACATAATCCTGAATGCGAAACCATATCTTACTGTTTTGCAACAAGCGAATGCGTTACTAGTTCAGAGTATAGAAGCGAAATAAGAATAGATTCTATCATTAAGAATACCCAGTGTGTCATATTCGGACGTAAGTATTACGCTATTTTGTTTTTATTCGTTTCAGCATTAATTCACATTAGTCACTATTGTAGGTGATTATATATCTTCGTATCAAAAGCACGTTGGAGTAGCGCTAACTAGAAAAGCAGAAGGCATTTTTTCGGAAACTACAGCTGACGAGTGTGCCAGACTTTGTACTATCGAAAAGAACATTAAATGCAATTCTTTCGACTATTGCGTAAATAAAAAAAGTTGTCTCTTGCATACCGCTCATATTTTTGACGAAAAAGAGAAAGGAGACTCCATTGTAGCAGCATTAAATTGCAGCCATTATTCAAGTAAATTAATTGATAATTAACACCGTAAACTTAAAATTAGAAATTGTTAATTTAAAAATTCTTACAATTATTTTTATTTTAGAGAAGTATATTTACGAATTCAAACAAATACCCAACAAAAGAATCGAAGGAGATGGAGATTTGATAATAAGAGATGTAGATCCAGACGAATGTGCAAAAAGATGCGTTGAAAATGCAGCATTTCAGTGTCAGAGTTTTGATTATTGCGAAGCTAAAGAAGCAATAGACAATCGCTGTATTCTCAGCTCTCAAGGCAATGAAGCAAAAACTATATCGAAATCAACCTGTCGTAGATTTTATCGTAAGTAATAATTTTATTACAGTTAATGATTATTTAAGTCAACAGAACACATTTTCATAATTTTAAATTTTGAAATTTTAAGGTGGTGTCGGTGTACAAAAAAGCACATCGTATCATAGCAATAGTAAGTATAAATTTTATAGCATTATAAATTAGTTTAATTGAAATCTTGCCAATAGAAATTTTTTCGCGTGAAATTATACAGTAGAATTTCTGTATAACATGAGTTCATATAATACGGATTCCTATAATGCCAGGTAAAAAATTATCCCATATAATACGGTAGATAAATTTGACATTTTTACACTCTATAATTGAAATTATCACATGAAATATTTTTCATGATTTCATTTTATTTATAAACTGAGTATTAAAAAATTTAACTTAAAAATATAATAGCAACAAGAATATCAATAGCAAATATTAACAAAAATAATAATAAAAGTTATTTTCCTAATTATCTGATGAAAACCATGGCTGTTAGAGAAAATGCTGTTTACTTTTTGTGGTCAGCCAATTTGATTTTTCGATTGCAAATGAAAAAATGACTTACTAGACCAATATTATTACATTATTCTTACATATTATTTATTAAAAAAATTACCAATATTATTACATTATTTCATACATACATGTTTGAAATGCTATATTTATGAATGTTTGCATTTATTTATCGCAATTAATGTACATATTTTTTCAATTTTATGATATTTCATTTATATATAATCTATGTATTCATACAATGCGGAATGTATCCTCGCATTATAAGAATGTCAGCTGTATTCAGTTGCAAAAATTTTCGCGAATAACATTCTTTTGTTTTGCTAACAATTTTATTAATGCTTTTTATATGGTTTAAATTCGATAATTCTGCAGATATGAGAATAAGACGACTACGAATTAAGAAAGCTGAAAATTATAGAAAAAGTTAGAATTAGTGAAAATCGTTTGAAGCAGTAATATAATTCATTAACAGGTTGCCATGTAACAAATTATATACAGTATATATAATATAGAAATCTAAAGATGTCAAAGTATACATGCAAAGAACTTTTTGAATAAAAAGTACCAAAGCTTTTAATATGTAATGATTTTGCTAACAAGTAAACGATCAGAAAAATTTTATTAGAAAATCGTTTGAAGCAGTAATATAATTCATTAACAGGTTGCCATGTAACAAATTATATATATATAATATAGAAATATAAAGATGTATATATATATATATATATACAGTATATTAACATATATTTGCGTCAAGACGTATAATTACATTTTCAAAATGTTCTTATCAAGGAGTTTGAATATAGTTCTTGCGCAACACTTTCAAGATGTATTACAGTAAACTCCCGTATAACGCGTTCTCTATAACACGAATTCGTATAATTACACATCTTGAAAGTGTCACGCAAGATACTGTCACTTTCAAGATGGCGTCGCGCACAGATATCCGTTGTGATAAGTACTTTTTCATATAGCTACTTATCGGTTCCATTTTCGCCATTGATTTATATTCTGGATTGGCAAAATGGTAGATTACCTGCTAGCGAAAGGTGTGTCGCTTTGCAGCTTTTAATAAATATATATACATACGTTTCCCTGACCACGATGTAGTTTCTCTACATATGGTCTGGGGACGTATGTATATATTCATTAAAAAGCATGTTGTATAGTGTGATGCCGCGCGATGTAACGGTTCACACAATGTTTTGTAAAGGTTTGTGGGCCGGATTGACTGCGTAGAAACGCTTCGGCTTCCACTGGGTTCGAGTCTCGGGTCATCTGTTGAAAATATTTATCATGGGGTCCGGGCCCGGACCGTCGATCCCCGTCCTCCTCTCTGCAGCGATGGGCAGCCTGTGCAAGGTGCACTGGGTTCGAGTCTCGGGTCATCTGTTGAAAATATTTATCATGGGGTCCGGGCCCGGCCCGTCCTCCTCTTCGCAGCGATGGGCAGCCTGTGGAAGCCTGGAAGGACTTGTTTCGCCCCGCCACATATTATCCTTCCAGAATGGTGTGTGGCGTCATCTGTTGAGAAAAAACAAAATGATTCACATATTCCACCAGCAGGTAATCTACCATTTAGCCTTCTGATTTACTAGTAGTAATATGACTAAAAATATTATGCAAAAAATCTCGGATTCCGTGAAAAGCAGAATTTTGCTCACAGTTCGCTTCGTCTGGACACGAAGCTGTTTTGTTCTAATTATGGATGAATTATACATATATCGAGGTTCTAACGGATCCCGAAGTAGACGCCATTATGAATCGAGTTATCGTCTTTCGAAGTATCTCGGATTCCGTGAAAAGCAGAATTTTGCTCACAGTTCGCTTCGTCTGGACACGAAGCTGCTTTGTTCTAATTATGGATGAATTATACATATATCGAGGTTCTAACAGATCCCGAAGTAGACGCCATTATGAATCGAGTTATCGTCTTTCGAAGTGTAGAATGTTACTATAAAATCTCGTTAACAGACAAAATGGCGATTAAAAAGCGCTTTTTGCTTAAATCGCATAAACGATATTGTTATTACCAAATTAATATTCTGTAAATTTATCATACAACAATAAAGTGAAGTAAACTCGCGTTTAAGTAAATTTGCAGATGAATTATTACCATATTTCTGTTTGAATATAGCCTAAGCACTTATGATGTCAGTCTCAATTTAAAATGAAAAAGGTATAGAGTGGAAAGTCGAAGCGTTTCCTTGCAGCCTGTACTAAATGGAAACATTTGTTTCGCCCCGCCACTTAGTAGTCTACCTGAGTAGAAAGTGGCGACATCTATTGATATAAAAAAGTATACAATTTATTAATACATTCATTATTTTTCTTGATTTTAACGATATGCAATAAAAAAGAAGGTTTTTGGTAAGATTGCATTTATTAGAAGCTATGAATGATATCATCAACTAATTGACGCCTAACATTTAGAACCGTTACGAAACTTTTTAGTGGAATTCGTTGAAGGTATTTCAAACTAACCTATAGGTAACCTAACCTTTCAACCTATAGGTATACCTACCAGCTAATAGCTTATGATAATTTTTTTTCAAAAAAATATTTACGGCAGAGGTTTAGTATTTTTGCGTAGAATTAGAATATTCAGTAAAAACGGGACAAAAATGTAATAAAAATGGCGATTTAAAAAACTGAAATGACATTTGGATCACTGACAACAGCGCCGTTTCTGACGAAACAGATATCATCTTATGCCTCTTTTGAAATCAAATAAGTTTTAAATATTTTTTCATAGAATGCATATTTTTCGAGATATATGACCGTTCCGGAACATTTGGGACGCACTGTATATAGAAACCTATAGAATATTCCGGATTTATTATTGTTATTTTATTTCTTATCAATAAAAAATTCGGTGTAGCGCGAGCAAATTTTCATTCCAAAAGTATAGCCTAGAGCAGCGTTTCTCAGGGTGCGGCTATGCAAACGCGAATTTAGCTGCGAGAGAGAGATTTCTGTATAGGTAACCTAACCTTTCAACCTATAGGTATACCTACCAGCTAATAGCTTATGATAAGTTTTTTCAAAAAAATATTTACGGCAGAGGTTTTGTATTTTTGCGTAGAATTAGAATATTCAGTAAAAACGGGGCAAAAATGTAATAAAAATGGCGATTTAAAAAACTGAAATGACATTTGGATCACTGACAACAGCGCCGTTTCTGACGAAACAGATATCATCTTATGCCTCTTTTGAAATCAAATAAGTTTTAAATATTTTTTCATAGAATGCATATTTTTCGAGATAAAAATAAATTCAAACACTCGAATTTCAGTTTATATGTAATTTCACAAACGCCCAATATTTAACGTATGACAACATATGAATTTTCGGTGTGGTTGGTTGATTGTGTTCATCTAATAAGTGTGTAAATGATTTATATACTTGTACGTTTTATTTCATATTTAATATCTGGGGTCGCGAAAAATCTCGTAATGAAAAATGGGGTCGTGAATGAAAAAAGTTTGAGAAACGCTGGCCTAGAAAAATCTGTTAATTAACAGATGTCGTCAATGGCGGCCGAAACAAGCTGTTCTTCTAAAAGCTTGCCAGCCGGCACAGGAGTCAGCCGAATGATGAAGAATATGCATGGGTTTCGGGCCTGCTCAAAGTTTTTTAAGAGTATGGGACCAGAGAATCGAACCCACATCCTCTAGAATGGAAAGCGTCATCCTCTAGGATGGAAAGCGTCTACGATGGAATGAAGCGATGGAAAGCGTCGTCATTCTAGCTGACAGAGAAAACAGGAATCTACTGACTTATCGATTATTTATAGGCTGCTCCTTTTCCTCAAAGCATCTATCATTACATATTTTATCCAAAAGATCATGCTTTTACATTTATTGACTAGATCATCCAAAATATTTCTTAGTACATCTGAAGTGGACACATTTCATTTACAATGTTTCGTAATGACTATCACAGTTTATCTAACTAGTTACTCTATCCTTTATCATCTCATTAAAGCCAGGATCTACATTATCTCAGCACTCGTCTGATACTTGATTAAGTTTCAATTGACAAGATTTTTTTCCAACTAGATTTGGCTTCTTTCGATATTTTCTTATAATTCACGATAGGCATACCAACCCGAAAAATGTAAATATGCCTACTATTGCTATTGTAAATGTGCTACAAATTATCTTCTTATCATTAAAAATTGGAGGAGGAGCCACATCAGAAGTAACTACCCCATCTCAATCTATATTTTTCTTGGTTATTGTGCGCTGCTTTCAAATTGGCCGGCACTGTAATGCTTACAATCGTCACACCACCGGGCATTTCTTTGTCAACAGATGACGCCACTTTCCATTCTGGGAGAATACTAAGTGGCAGGGCGAAACAAGCCCTTCCGTAGGCTGCCTACTCCTGCGGAGGGGTCAGCCGGATTGTGAAGGACGGGGATCGATGGACTCCATGATAAATATTTTCAAGGGATGGAACCCGGGTCCTACAGAGTGGAAAGCCGAAGCGTTTCCACGCGGCCAATACGACCAATCAAAAAAAATACCCCACCGAGCATTAGAATGCCTGGTTGATCGATTGTCACGTGAGCGATGTGAATCAATCAGTAAAGTCCAGGTAGATTGGTTTTAATTATCTTGCCAAATTACACAGGGATACTTTTAGCCAGGGCCACTTTGGAGCCCGTCTCAGGCCGGCCATCAACCGTGATGGGCTCAGTTCAAAGATGGAGAGTTCAAAGGGCAGTCCACTTCGAACTCCTCCTGAAAAAGTTTTGCAAGTGTGACAGCCGGAATCGAACTTGGCTAAGATCTTAAATCGATACAAATGTTGGCTGCGTTGGCATATATTGAGATGCCATGATTTATTAGACCATAGACACCGAGCGCTGGCTAAGATCTTAAATCGATACAAATGTTGGCTGCGTTGGCATATATTGAGATGCCATAATTTATTAGACCATAGACACCGAGCGCGAATAGTCTCGAATTTCCATGAAAATGATTATTTTATTTAATTTTCGAATTAATTTGAATATGTGGTATTAAAAAGGATGAAACTAATTTACTTTTTGTAAATAATCACAAAGATCTGAGAATAATATTATTACTGATTATTATTGTTTGTAAATTTTATATATAAGATATTATCAGCAGATTGAATAAAGCAAAAATATTTTCATCTAAAATATACATAATAACGCAGCTGTAATGGTCCGGTTTAATGTTAATGTCATAAGTTTAATAAGTTTATTTCATCAAAGACATAGGATGCGTTTTAAATTCCATACTCTCCATCAGCGATGTAAACCATATTTGCTAAATTGTTTGTAAATTCAACACTAACTCACCACATCAATCATACTATTTGTTCAGTTGACACAGACTTTGACGTCATTTTTTTAAAGATGGTTGCATCCATGCGAAAAATATAATTAAGGATTGAAGAATCAGTTTATGGTCTGTCTGCTGATAGTTCCACAGCAGATATTTTTTTGCATTTGAAAAAATAATTTCCTACGTCGGTAATAAAAAATTGACTAGAAGCAGAGGACAAAATAACATCGTAAATAGCCAGCCATCTTGATGCGCTAGGGTTGAATTTAAAAACAGACAACTTTAGCAGCCACCGATGGGTTGTTATGGCACCATTTTACATGTACACACGGCCCTCTGAAAGTACATCAGCAGTGGAGAGTGTTGAATTTAAAAACGCACCCATATCGTGACAGTTTAAATCATAAAATATTGTTATGAAAATCATATGTAGAATTTTAAATTTTCTATTTAAATCATCCAAAGAATGCATACTAAAATTATTAAAAATCAAGATTACCGAATCGGATATAAATCTAGTAGACATGTTCTTGAAAGAAATTCTTCCGAATAATTTTAGTATCGATTTCCACTGAAATAGCTCCGTATAAATGAATTTTCGAATGTGCTAATTTGCAGGATGATCTTCACTTAGATGCACTTCTGTTGTATATCTATCAATTCTAATCAGTTATATACAGTAAACACCTGTATAACGCGATAAAAAAGTTGCGACTAGTACTCATATAACGCTATAAACAGTCCCGTATAGCGCGTAAGATAATTTTTTTAACGTACCCGTTACTTATAATATCCGTTGATTGTAATAAAGACCAAACGATGTTTTTTTGTTTCCATGACAACTTTAATAACTTTCTCGTCAGGTTATACGAATCCGCGTTTTCGGAGTCCGTGTTATTCGGGTCTACTTGTATATAATATTATTTTTTTTTAACTTTAGTTATCGGTATTCTGTTTTGTTTCTCCCTTCTTTAATTTAAAACAAATTAATTAACACTCTCACACAATATAATCATATTCGAAACTAAAGCGCATCTCATTATCAATACGCGCTCAGTGCTGAAACGAAAGATCGTTAGCTGGAACTCACAGTCAAGTTTAAATTTGCATTAAATCGACTGATAATGCGTGTCTCGTATAACGCGGAACGTATCCCCGCGTTATACGGGAGTTTCCTTTAAAGCATTTGAATGTTTTTATGGCCTACTTTATATGTCAAGTTTAATATTACTATTTTTAGTAAGCTTATTTAGGGTTTAGCATAGTTCGTAATCTTTTATCACGAACAGAGTGAGGTTTTGTTGCTTTTTATCTGTACTTTACTGGGTATAGATAGATAAAACAAACTACTCGCAACTACTTTTAACTCGTAATTGATGTAGATAAATAAATAAAAATAAATTTAATATCAAAAATAAAAGCCAAAACCAAGATCTGGATGAAATTCGGTGAATGGGATAGTGTTCGTGACTTGGCTTTTTTTAGCCAACAGATGATGCTATTTTTCAATCAATGAGATTACTATGAACGGAGCTATAACAACTCTGTCATAGGTTGTCACCTCTACAGGGTCAGTGGGATTGTAAAGGACAGCCAGGGATCAACGGGAGGGAATGTTTAGTGAGATTCCCGCAAAAATAAACAACAATTTAAAAATATTTATACTTACAAATCAATGAAGACTTTCTGCATCGATTCAGAAGAGGAAATTTCGATTTTATCCGTCTACATTTAATATTTTGACGCTATCGAGTGGATTCTTTTTTCAACGCGGAAGATGCTAGCCATTTTTCGATAGCGAGCGAGAAATGTCACGTGACCAGAGAATCTCGACGTAGCGAGTAAGTTTTTTCGTCATATTTGTCACGTGGTACTGCTGGTCGTGTGATATAGAACAGTCTTCAATCTTTCATAAATATCGTAATAAATTATACTGTACTTTATTATTTAAAATTATTTTTTTATTTTTCATTATTTATACGTGTGATTAATATTAAAAAATAATTAAAATTATATATGTATATATGAAAATGACACACAAATTACGCAATTTTATTATTTTAAATCCTTTTAAGTTATATGGGTTTAGAGTATATCGTAGCCTAAAACATAAACTTTAACAGATGTCGATATTTCTAATATATAGTTAAGAAAGGTGAATCTTTTAAAATAAATTAGAAAACGCAGAAATCCCAAATAAACATAATTTTACAATTTTATTTCTTTACTTTATTAAGTTCGTTAAAGTTTTTCGTGTACAAATTTGCCGCGTATTTAAAAAATTCTAAAAATAGATGCGCCAGTCAAGCCCTTTTACAAATCGACAACATTCGTAGAAATCTGATAGACCAGTGGTTCTCTAAGTCCGCGGTCTGTGGACCCCAGTTTAGCCTCTAAAGCTAAACTGGGGACCAGTGGTTCTGTAACGGACCCCAGTTTACAGAACCACTGTTCAATATCCTGAATAGTTGTCCATAACAGGAGAAAGATTGTGTGTAAAAATCTTTGTCCATCTTTCTTATGATTGGGCTATTTGCTCAATCATAAGAAAGATGGACAAAGATTTTAACACACAAGACCTAGACCGACGTCTTATGACCGCGTCATAAGAAAGATAGACAGTTTTTTACATACAAGACCTGACTAACATATAGGTTACTGTTACCAAAACATTTTTTGACAAACAATTATTGTTTGTCAAAAAATGTTTTGGTAATAGTAGCTTAAATGTTAATTGTGATTAATTTTAACGGATTGGCCGCGTGGAAACGCTTCGGCTTTCCACTCCGGAGGACCCGGGTTCGAGTCTCGGGTCCCACCCCTTGAAAATATTTATCATGGGGTCCGGGCCCGGTCCTTCGATCCCCGTCCTCCACAATCCGGCTGACCCCTCCGCAGGGGTGGGCAGCCTGTGGAAGGGCTTGTTTCGCCCCGCTACTTAGTATTCTCCCTGAATGGAAAGTGGCGTCATCTGTTAAAAAAAAATGTCCGCGAGCAATCTAAAAAATTGTAAAGAGACCGTCACGCAAAAAATCATAAAAAAGTTTGAGAACCACTGTGCTAGACTGTACAGGACAGGGATCAAAGAGCCTGGCACGGAATCCTCGTTTAAATTATTCAAAGGATGGCTCAATAAATCGATAGCGGGTCCTCTTATTGGAGAACCGATAGCTTTTAGAGCTACTGATGAACGCTCTTTTCAAAGCCACTAAGGATTATTAAAAGTTGAAGCATCAAGGACAGTTCCAGCCACTTAGTATTCTCCCTGAATGGAAAGTGGCGTCATCTGTTAAAAAAAAATGTCCGCGAGCAATCCCCGCTACTTAGTATTCTCCCTGAATGGAAAGTGGCGTCATCTGTTAAAAAAAAAAAATGTCCGCGAGCAAGCTAAAAAATTGTAAAGAGACCGTCACGCAAAAAATCATAAAAAAGTTTGAGAACCACTGTGCTAGACTGTACAGGACAGGGATCAAAGAGCCTGGCACGGAATCCTCGTTTAAATTATTCAAAGGATGGCTCAATAAATCGATAGCGGGTCCTCTTATTGGAGAACCGATAGCTTTTAGAGCTACTGATGAACGCTCTTTTCAAAGCCACTAAGGATTATTAAAAGTTGAAGCATCAAGGACAGTTCCAGCGGCGGCTCGCCCATAAGGGCTGCAGTGCTGCAGCCCTCCCACCAAAATGAAGACATTTTAAAATTATTATAGCTATTACATTACTATACAATTATTTTACAAAAACATATTTTTCAGTTCGTAGTATATTTATTTTTGAATTGTAGGTACTAGGTACCTCGATAGGCGCTCTGTATGTATGTATTGTATGAGTCAGCGCGATTGCGTACTCATCAGGGCTGCAATCAGTGCAGACCGAGTCACACCGCATAGTCAATGTACTGAACAGGTGGAGTAATCCGTGATATACGTTTTTGTGATATGTATATCGTGGGCTGCAAACATTGCAGTCCGCACTATGTATTTTAGCTTGTATATACTTGTGTCTTATCTCTTTCCACTTTTTTCCCAGCCCTCCCACAAAAATCATCCACGAGCCGCCGCTGGACAGTTCTCATCTGAGCAATTCAGATATTTATCTCTTTCCACTTTTTTTCCAGCCCTCCCACAAAAATCATCCACGAGCCGCCGCTGGACAGTTCTATATCTGAATTGCTCAGATGAGAAGTAGATGGGGCTTTAAAGTCCAAAACTCACCTTCGAGTGGTGCAATCTGTTAACAGTTACCAAATATGATTACCATCGATGATGGTTACTAAACTAATGAGTTTGGGCTGAAATTAAATTTCTTAACTAAGTACATTTTAGCAAACCATTCATCGTTAACTTTTTAATGATAAAATTTGATAAAACTGAATTTTTATATAAATTAAATTGCATTTCTAAATATAATGATCACCACCAGGGCCGGCGCTAAGCTGGACGTCGCTCCTTAGCAAATGACAATTATTTTTTTTATAAGAATGAAACTTTATACTAATATTTCGAACCGCCTGCAATGCAAGCCCTGAACATTACAATATAATAGTAACAAGTATATTTAGCAATCAATGATATGTATGATGATAAATGATTTGTAGGGATGATTAGATCTGGCCCAGGCCTTTGGTTGGATTTGAGTTTTATTTTTAATTCAAAATAACTGAAATACAACCATATATTGTCCGTCAACAAAAGCCGCGCCTAGCTAAGATGGATGAGTCCAAATTTCTGTTGTCATCTTAGTGTTTTCGCTTACCTTTCCATTCAACTTCAGTTATCTTGCGTTTGAAAACATCCATGTGCAAAGTAACTTCAGTTATCTTGCATTTGAAAACATCCATGTGTGAAGCTGTCATTCCTATTTTGTCATTGGACTTGTTCAGTTAGCGCATGCATACTTGCTAATCATTTAGCATTCGACATTACAATAAACTTCCATTCAACTTCAGTTTTTGCGTTTGAAAACATCCATGTGCGAAACTGTCATCCCTATTTTGTCACTGGCTCGTTCAGTTAGCGCACGCGTACTTGCGTCGATGTTCGCGGCTAAGCTGGACGGACAATATGAAGTATAGTCATGCAAGAAATTGAGAGAACAACTCTCAATTTTCTGACTAGATTTAAAAATTTTGAAACATTTATGTAAGATGTTTAGTAATTTTTGATTAAAAAAAATTTAGGAATAAAACAGCAATAGTCCTAACCAGGGCCGGATTTACCAATAGGCCGACTAGGCTGCGTCCTAGGGGCCCCAAAACTATCGATCAGTTTTCAACTTTTATAAACTTTTAATAAGAAAAAATGGGTTTTTATTAAAGTCCAATAAAAAGGAAAATTTTAAAGGTTACTTATAAGTTATAAGGAGCCTTTAAAATTAGACACAAAATTAAACGTAGCTGATTTGAATTTTTAGGGGCCCCAAAGCCTTGCTCATCCTAGGGCCCCCAAAAATGCAAATCCGGCTCTGGTCCCAGCAGTTATCTGTTTTACAATTATTAAATAAACACTAGTTGGTAGTTTAATGTCAGTAACTACCAATTAATATTTATCTAACAATTGCAAAACAAGTAACTATAGGTTAAGGCTAACAGGACTTTAACGGGACATTGTAAAACCGAGTTTGAGAGTATTCAAAAACTAGATGTTGGATATAAACTGCTTTAGGATATTATTAGTTAACTGTTGAGAGACTTGGGTCGTTAAAGAATATTTGGGTGTATGTTTGTGCCATTATCAAAATTCATTAAATAGTTCATATTTTATCATTTCAAGATATAATTAAAGTTCCTAGTATATGATTTTCATCCCTAAGTAATTGTGATTTTTATCTAATATACATTTGATTATTGAATCCATCGAAAGATGGTGATGTAAAATTATGTAATTTAAATGTATATTGATGTTCCTTATATCTAAACCATTTTCTACTATTTTTATCAATATAATGACGTTTTTCGTGACAAGTGCGTGAGAAACGATAAACTAGATGAGATTTTTCTTTTAAATACTACTACTATGCATTAAATTTTTGGTAATAATTAATTTTGCTTATTCGGTGGTGCAAAATGGGTCTAATCTAATATTTTTATGGATAATTTTTTGATCTGATCATCTGAGTACCACTTTGTATTTCGTTCTCCTGTCGTGATTTGGGGGCAATATCTATATTTTCGGAAAAAATATTTTTTGTGGGAAAATAGGGAATGCACCCTATCTTCCCACAAAAGAGTGACTCTTATCTATCAATGGGGCACGCCTTGTGAATCATTCCCCGGTTTATAACTGTGCAGTCCTTATGTTATACTTACTATTCTAAACCCGGATCGAGAACAATGACACGTTATGACTTATGATATTATAATGTTCTCGATCAGGATTTTGAAACAAATGCTCTTGTGCGTTTTTATTCCCATTATCTTTCTGTACAGAGTATAGTGAGCACTTGTTTGTCTTCAATGTGCTTTTCAACCCATTCCAATCTTTATATATGTTTTGCATTCTGTATTTTTTAGATGAGAATAAAAAAATACATTAGAAAATGAACTAATATTGTGAAAATATCTCTGGTTTTTCATCAGTAGGATCCAGAATAACTTCCCACTTCGCTTCATTCTTTTCCAGTTCATTCGGGCTGGATATTTGGCCAATTTACTAAAACAGCACTTTCCGTATTTTGTGTACATGCGCATTACGTATCTTATAGAAAAGTTGTTCGCACCCCTCTTCATAAGATCATAGACAAATATTTATTACAATATATGACAGGCGGTTTTTATAAAGTAATTTTCGAAAGCGTCCATTAATTTCCCACTTTTCTTCGTCTCCTCGAAAAGATCTATCGTCCTACATTTTGAAGAGCTAGTTCTCCCTATCGACCTTATTTTCTCAATGAAAAGAAGTTTATACCGTACACTAAACGGCACCATTTCACATTTAAATTATAAAATTTTTATTATACAAACACAACGATACATTATACATAGATACAATGGTATAAAACGAGTGAACGGCTCTGGATGAAAATCCGTTCCTCTCGATGTTTCCAGCTATTAAACACTGGAATGGAATGACGTTGGCGTTACATTTATGGCCGATGTTATCGAGTTACAGGATGATATAAAAAAATATATCTCTCCCAGTTTTTAATATTATCCTTATTAGATATAATATAAGTTATATATATTCCAATATAAGTAACAAAATCTGTTATTTACAAAAATACTTAGGTGGCGTCAAGTATTTACACAGCCGTCGTTAAACCAGATGAGCAAAGTATTTTTTGTACAAAATATTCCTATTTCTCCTGGCGGCCCCCTTACCCATAACTTAAAACTGATATAAAATAGCCACTGGCTAATCCGTGTTTCGCCCCAAACTTTTTCCACCCACTGGCCCCCAGGAGAAAGACGGTGGTCATCCGGGCATTTATTAAAGGGGAATTTTAATTAAAATAAGTGTTTAGAAAATTTCGTGGTCCAAAAATAATTGATAATAATACCGTAGATGGGGTTAAAGGTTCCTGAGTATTACTCCGACGTTACATAGAAGCGATAGCCGGAAACGGAACTACTGATGCGTGTTGTCTTCCAAGTCGCTAGCATCTAATCAAAATAGAAAAGCATTTTTAGATAGGATTCTACTTTGACTGCCTGGCGTTTTCGCGTCTGATACTATGCGACGCGGCTATGAAACGTTAACGCAAGCGTTAACGTTTGCGCGACTTTCGTCATAACTCCACTCCTTTTGCACCATGTGCTTATCAATGATTATCTACTTAGCGCAAAAGAACGAGACTATAACGAAAGCGCGCGCAAACGTTGACGCTTGCGCTTGATGTAAAAAAGCCTTTATAAGTTTGCGTTATAGCGCGCCTTAACGCCTGTAGTTTTTTCGTGCTCGATAAAGTAGATGTTAATATGCATATGAATGATATTAACATTTACTACATCATATTATATAATAATATCATTTAATATGTGCGCGCGGCGCCGCGAAAATGTGAGGCAGTCAAAGTAGAATCTCACCCATTTTTACTCCAAGCTCCATGGTGCACACTACTTAAAACTCCACCACTCTTACCTTTCTTTCCGTGATACTGATGTCTCCGCAAGCGATCGTATAGTTCGTCTTTGGTAGTTCCGTATAAACTGGCGTTACTTCGACTCAGTGTGTTCCCTTTACCTTGTAAACCCTCTAAAATAATCAATATGCTTTATTAGGGCGCATCAAAAATTTTACCGGATTTAAAAGCTACGTCAACCCACCTTGCATGTAGGTTTCGTTATAAAAGTTTGGCATCTCCCAACCTTCTTCCTCGTCTTCATAGTAGTGGGCGTAAGTACTGTGGTGCGAAGGAGCGATGCTTTCAGCGTAAGGAGCGGGCGCACCATAGAAAAAGTTGGCTTGCGAACCGGTTAAATCGTATCCCGGTTCGGGAATCTTCTGAAGTTTATTTTTTCTCGATGATCTATCCAGAAAAATTGATATTAAAGTTTCGATTAAGCGGAAATAATTTCTAATTATCCGATTCTCACCTGACGCAGATCATCCAGATGAGCAAAACTAGAATGATAATGAAGATGACGGCACCGGCTATTCCTCCCGCGATGTATACAAAATCGGATTTCTTCTCGCATCTTTTCCCGTAGAAATTGGCGGAACAATGGCACCTGGGTTCGTAAGTTTCGGAATTAACTTCGCATTTTCCACCATTTTCGCAGTGATTGATGCAGACATCTACAAAAATTGAATATTATAGTTTAAAAGCAATACGTTATTACTAGGAAACTATCAAGAAATATAGAATGAAATACAGCCGTTATTATAGTTTAAAAGCAATACGTTATTACTAGGAAACTATCAAGAAATATAGAATGAAATGCTGTATTTCATTCTATATTTCTTGATAGTTGTGTTTTAATTACAGTCAAACCTCGGTTCACGAACTTAATTCGTTCCTGAAGGTCGTTCGTAAACCGAAATTATTTTCCCCACAGGAATTAATGTAAAATGGATTAATCCGTTCTTGGACACCAGATGATTGTTTATTTAAACTTTTACAGTAGTATTTTAGGTTCACGAACTTAATTCGTTCCTGAAGGTCGTTCGTAAACCGAAATTATTTTCCCCACAGTAATTAATGTAAAATGGATTAATCCGTTCTTGGACCCCAGATGATTGTTTATTTAAACTTTTACAGTAGTATTTTATGCACATGTTCTTAATACAAAATCAATGGAAACCATTAAATCTATCACAAAAAAATAAACACAACACTAAGCGGATCAAATATAGACAAAAACTTAATTTAATTTAACCGTACCTGTATGGAGGAGAGCAGTACTGTAGGAGAGTTCATTGAATAAGTGGAATGTGATCAGGAAGTGAAATATTATTTGGAAAGGATTTCTTTTTCTTTTTTCTGTTTCTTGGCACCACTCGACTCTGTTTCAGACTCACTGGGCCTCTGTCTCACTAAAAAGTTGTCCAGTGTGATTTGTTTATGTTTTAAAATGTTTCTAAAGTGACACATAGCACTATCAATGAAAATGTATATGTTGACACTTTGTGTGTTCGTAACTCGAGATACAATATGTCATCCCAAATGCTTTGTGTCGGAAATTTGTTTATAAACCAAATTGTTCATAATCCGAAGAGATTGTGAACCAAAGTTTGACTATTTCCATCCTTTGGCCCTTTCCCAAGAAAAAGAATCTCTTTAACTAGAATTTTTTCTCAACTGACACCTGATATATGTATGTTATTATATAATGGAAGTATACATTTTTATAATCTTGGTTGAAATCATCTATTAAGCTTTCACCAAGAACATCTGAACTTATAATTGGGTGGCCTTTGGCCAGTAACATCATCTTAAATGCTGTTTTTATTTAAACTTGGCAGTTTTATCGATCAAGATACTCCAGTGTAAATTGACTCCTAGCATTGGATCTCCAAAACCACAAAAATCCATTATCCTCTATAGTGGAAACTGAGAAATTTTATCTCCAATGTATAACCAATTTTAATAGTGATTAATGAAATATTTGTATTAATGCATTTTATAAAATAACAGATATCATTTATCATTTATTGAATATCTTTAATCTTATACAGTGATACCTCGGATCACTAACGTCTCGGTTCACGAACAAATCGGTCTACGAACACCATTTGCGAACAAATTTTGCTTCGCTTTACGAATGATGCTTCGGTTCACGAACACACACGCACAGAGTGTATGGAGCGCACGTGACTCGCAGCGCACAAAATCCTGAGCACAGCCTCGCCCCCAGCAGCAATCCA
>AYEL01076010.1:0-26955 GCA_000484575.1 Olivierus martensii | reverse complement strand
AAGAAAACTGAGGCATTTCGTTGAAAACTTGCCTATTACCTTATATTTTATTACATTTAGTATTTATGGTATCAGAGATATATAATTTAGGATTATTGTTATACGATGCTGAAATAAAATGTGACTCGCGATTACGTTATCCTGATATGTATGCTAGCTAAATTAACGTTAAAATTGGACAGAAAATTAATGAATTCCAATGTATTTCGCATCGGTGATGACAGTCCTACAAGCAGTTCCCTATGTGACGCCATCATGGCGCGACCAAACTGATATATCGTGACGTCATGTCAGCATGTTGTCACCTAGCCAGTGATCGAAACCCGGACACGTAAAAAAATTTTTTTCGTACAATGTTTATTAGTTATATAAAATATACAAACATGTTTCTGTATTATTTCCACACATAAAGCCATAACATGTTAAAAATTTTTTCTAGGACAAAAGCGCACAAAGCCATAACATGTTAAAAATTTTTTCTAGGACAAAAAACGCATTATTTGGATTTACAGTAATTGCAATAGGAAAAATTGATTCGGATTATGAACTTTTCGGATCACAAACAGAGTCAAGGAACGGATTGTGTTCATGAACCAAGGTATCACTGTATATATTTTGGGATAATTTCTAAACTATTCATTGCCACTTTGCAGCAAATCTATTGAAAACTGCTATCCACTGGAATGTGTCATCAATGTTTACGACTAGTATTGAATAAAGCAATTTTTTTATTTTTATATATCCAAGAATTGATTGGAAAGCTGACTTAAAAAATGACTAGAAATTTTTATATTAAAATTTCTAGTCAACTAGACTAGAAATAACTGGGAAAATGAGTTTTCATTCATTTCATTTATTTTCATCTAACAAACAGATTTTAAGGTCCTAGTTGTATTCATAAATTGGAGGATAATTGTGGGAATTCTCCCACAAGTGGTATACTTTCTATAAAAATAATAACTGCATGATTGACAAAACTTATGATAAAAACAGAGGCCAAATTATAACTAAAGACATCCACATTAAAAGAGGCATTTTCCAGAGAGATTCATTCAGCCTTTTCTAATCCTATCTAGCAATGCTTCTGATGCAGTGGCGTACGAGGGGGGCAAGGGGGTCTCTCATACCCCGGGCACCACTCACAGAGGGGCGCCAAATTCTTATTACAAGTATATTCCATATATTATATATGTTTTTCGGGGGCACCAAAATGGTATCGTGCCCTGGGTGCTAATTATGCTCGCTATAAGAGGGGCGCCAAATTCTTATTACAAGTATATTCCATATATTATATATGTTTTTCGGGGGTGCCAAAATGGTATCGTGCCCTGGGTGCTAATTATGCTCGCTATGCCGTTGTTCTGATGTTAAGAATATTAAAGGAAAGTGATGAGGTTTTTGATGTCAAATTTGAACAAAACATAAATTCTCACATTTTACATTGATAATTTAAAAATCTATGTTAGTACCACATTACATATTCACAAAAAAAAAACTATCAGCAAAGTAAAACGTATTCTGGAAAAGAATTCAATCAGAGTTTGAAAGTGATTATGACAAAAATCTGAACTCCAAAAATTTCATAAAGATAATTAATACCTATATCAAATCATGAAAACTTCTTACATCAGTAGTGTCCAACCTTTTTGCTTCCTTGGGCCAAAAGGTTGAAAAAAATTTGAAGAAAAAAATTTTCTCGGACTGCATAAAAAGTTAATAAATAATGTATAATATATGTTATCCACTATGACAAATAAGCAAAAATGTCATAGCATAATAATCATTAATTTCTTTTCGTTCAGAAATTTTTTAAAAGTCATTGAGCAAGTCAAGAAGTTTTAATCATTGAAATAAGAAATATTTTAGAAAATGAAAATAGGAAATATAGTTAGGTATTTAAACTATAAAAACTTCATTAACTTCATTGTTTTTTATATATTTTTAGTATAAAAATAAAACATATTTATTTTAACTTCATTGTTTTTTATATATTTTTAGTATAAAAATGAAACATATTTATTTTTCTTTATTAATGGGATATTTGATGATGATATGGTAAATTTCAAAAATACAAAATAAATACATAAAAATCTCAATGTTTTAAGGAAGTTTACATTTTTATGTTGGGTTGCATTCATTATAGTGGTGGGCCACAGATTGGACAGCCATGTCTTACATAATCCTTTGGAATTGTTAAATGACCAAAGAACTAGATTCCAAGAAACAGATACCAAAGAACTACAAAGATTGATCTATATCAGTTCCATCCACTGTAGTTATCACTATTCAAAAATAATCATTGAAAAAGAAAATATTCCTCAGAAACCAGTTAAGGAAGTGCATAATATACTTGCATAAAATTCATCAAAAACAAATTCAGAATATATGCATATTAATACAACACTATATTAGCAACATATAAAAACTACAAAATTTAATTATTGGAATGTTTGATACAAAGTCATCATCAGTGTATACAAATGTAAACTAGAGGTAGACTTCCAGTAGAGAATATTGTCATATAACTTATGTAATCATATCTAAAAATAATTTATAGTATTTTTAATTTATAATACAGTACAGTACTTATCAAACAAGATAGAAATAACATATATTTAGAGTTCAAATAACGTTGTTCTACTTTTTACTATTTTTCTTATATTAGAGCTAATAAGATATTTTTATAAATGTCTCATTAAAATTCATACAGGAAGGTATCAAAAATAAAACAAGAAAGGAAGAAAATAAGAGAGCTATAACATGCACATATGTTTTGTACATACATATGCATACATTTTTCATTCATAGATATAACAAATAACATCTTTAATTAGTAGCATAATTCTAGTCAGTTTGCTAGTATGATAATTTGATTATAACAATCATCATGCTTCAAATAATTGAATTTTATTATACATATTTAAGTTTATGGCAATCCATCATGCTTTAAAGATATGAGAAAGGTATAATTGATGGTTTAGAGGTGTATTGGTGAATTATTATGTGACCTTTTTGGTCTGGCAAAATGGCTAATCTGATGATGCTCTGGAACCAAGAATGCTAGAAAATCAGTGTTTGACCTGTAACTGTTGTATGCAGTGCCGGATTTACCAATAGGCTGACTAGGTTGCATCCTAGGGCCCTGCAATTCTAAAGGCCCCAAAACTATCAATCAGTTTTCAACTTTTATAAACTTTTAATAAGAAAAAAATGGTTTTTATTAAAGTGCTAGATAGAAAGTAAAATTTTAAAGGTTCCTTATAAGTTATAAGCCGCCTTCAAAATTAGACATAGCTGATTTGAATTTTTAGAGGCCCTAAAGCCTTGCTCATCCTAGGGCCCCTAAAAATGCAAATACGGCTCTGGTTGTATGTCTGACACCTTTGGGTATTAAGGTTATTCTATCTAAAAGTAAAATGACCAAACATAGAGCATTAAGCTACGTTGTACAGCATTTTGAAATTTAGCCCATCAAAATGGACATAATCAAATCAGTTATAAATCAGATATTGACTTTAGCAATTTGATTCTTATTTACAAACTATTTTCTAAATTCTCACCTCAGTTTTATCACTTTTAGAAATGAACATAGGAAAAAGATGATAAAATAAACAAAACTTCTTTTCAAACAGCAATCTTGATAATTTTTTCTAGGCATTGTATTTTGATACTTTCCTTTGATCAACATTTTGTTAATGCTACATAACTATTCATAACTAAATAATGGTCTGCTGATATAAATTCAACTTTGTCAAAACTCTCTGCCCCTGTGATTTATCAATTATAATTGCAAAAAGTAAAACTTTTTACTGGCAATAATTTCCAATTATTGCCAGTATAATAAGTAGTAATCTACTGCAGAAGTATTGACTCTGTCTAATTTAATATGTGGAAGAAATACTTCTCTAGCATAATCATCAGTTATAAAAAATTATGACTGGTGATCATGCTGGTGATTGAATATTTAACTATCTAAATGTGATTTGAAAGTTTTATTATTTAAAAAAAGTTAAACTAACATAACACATTTCTATCAAACATTTTGATTTATAGAGATGTTGGTAGATGATGTTACAAAGCACTTTTGCCATATACCGTATTATTTCAAATTTAAGCCGCAGTAGGATTTTAAAATTAGAAAATTGGAAAAAATAAAAATGATTTTATAATAGGTATTGAAAAATAAGAAATATTTTTATTTACTTAATCAGGTACTAATATGCATAATAAGCTACCGAATAAATTGTAATCAATGATTGTAATACTATGCGCATACATAGAGCGTAAAGCAAAAGCCCAAACGTTGGGGAGTGGGAGCTCGGGAGAAATAGGTTGTTAAAATATTCACTTTGAATTTAAGCCGCACCCAAATTTTATGTTTTAAAAATCCGAATAAAAAGTGCAGCTTAAATTCGAAGTAATACGGTATTTCCGTTTCACAGTTAAGCTAAGTATTTTATATTTATGGAGTAGATTTTGATCAAATTTTATATTTCATCATTTCTGTAAGTATACTCTCAATTTATTTAATAAAATGTATGGTAGTATATTTACAAATATCATATTCAGTTTTTAGTGTTACTGAATAAATAAATATTAATAATATTACAATAACAGTATTATTAATAATATCTTCTCTCATTTTATCATCAGAGTATCAAGTATTATTAATTTTATCATTAATGCTAAGAAAAATTCTCATTATACTAAGAAAATACATTATTATTTCTAAGATATTACTTACCAATACAATCCAGAGATTTTTCATCACGCTTAAACATTGGTTTACATTCACAGGCAAAAGAATCTATCTCTTTATGGAATACACAAAATGCGTTATTTTCACATTCTCTCATTTGTCCATTTATAAAGCATGGATTAAAACAATCCTTCTCTGACACTGAAGAAATTTCTGAAGTAGTTTTGTCTTCGGGACATGGAATGCATTTTGAATGTCGTTGTTCTTTACTTTGATAAGTGCCTTTTGGGCATGGAAGACATTTATCATTGGTGGTATTCAGAAAATAACCAGGCTTACACATTTCTTTAAAAAAAAAATCAATTAATACATTTATCATTGGTGGTATTCAGAAAATAACCAGGCTTACACATTTCTTTAAAAAAAAATCAATTATTTTACATATTTTATATACATTTTATATCTATTTATATATTTACTATAATAATTTCATTACCTAGAGAACATTGATTTTGACTGGTGGCAACTGCTAATGCAGTTGTCTTTCCAGGTGGACACTGTTCACATGTAGGCATTCCTTTGGTCCGATAATATCCAAAACCACAAGGTTCACAAGAACCTTTTTCTGATAACTGATATCCACCTACACATTCTTCTGTAAAATAAAAATATTAATAATATATATATAAACTTGATCCTCTTTTAACACAAATAGGTATTCTGTTTATAATAACCAATAACCTATAGGAAAAACATTTAAAAGATTGCTTTTGGTAACAAAACTGGAGAAGGGTTGTATCCCAAAAGCATTCTTTTAAATTCTATGTTATTGGTCATTATAAGCTAAATACTTATTTGTGTTAAAAATATTAATTTAATGCAGGGGTTGGCAACCTATGGCACATGTAGCATGCCTGGCATGTAAACAATTTTCAATGGCACTCAGATTGAATTGAAATGTAGATATGAATACTCGGAACATTAACATGGAAAATTTGAAAGGTATGCATGTTAATGCATGTGTTAATGTTCCAAGCTTGCAGAATTGCAGAAAACTCTAGAAGGAAATTGTCTGCTGAAGTCAGTTGTCATTCTTAATCATTGAATTTACCTGAAAGATTTAATTGTTTGAAGAAAATCGCATGTGCTCTGCTTTTTTTATCAACAGATGATGCCCCTTTCCATTCTATTAGAATACTAAGTGATAGGGTGAAACAAGATCTTCCACAGGCTGCCCACCTCTGCTGTGGGATCAGCCTGTGGAGGGATTATGGAGGACAGGAATCAGCAGGCTGGGTCCCAACTCCATGATAAGTGTTTTCAAGAGGTGGACCCAACACTTGAACCTGGGTCCTTCAGACTGCATGGACAGGATTGGCTGCATGGAGCACAATCAGATTGGATTCATGCAGCCAATCCAACTGTGCTCTGCTTTTGGCATTCACCTCAACTTACCTATGCAAAAAAAATTTTCTCACTTATGAAAAATATTTTGAGTGCACAAAGGAGTTGCCTAATATCCAAACATTCAGAGGCCTGCATAAAGCTAAAAATTACAAATTTATATACCTGATATTGAGCAATTGAGTAAAGAGGTACAAGATCAAGGTTTGAATAAATTTATTCATGGCTCTGATTATAAAGAATGATTAATCTTATTAGAATTCTTGATAATTATAAGTTTTTCAATACAAAAGCTATGTATTCTGTATTGAAAAACTTATAATTTATAGTTTGTAATATTTTTTTGTAATAAATGTGTTAAAAATTGAAATTTGACAAAATATATTTTTCATATATGATGCTATCTCTTAAAATATTGAATAGCCAATATTTTAAGATCCAGTTATAATGGGCTTCAAAAGTATATTATAGAATATATAATTTTGAAACCCATCGTAAGCAGACTTATTTTGATAACTACAAAAAGATTGGTAGAATTAAATAGGCATGTGGAATAACAATGTAACATAGGTTCAACATTACACCACTGAAAGATTGCCAACCCCTGATTTAATGCATAAAGATATTTTAAATCTACCAATAATATATTGCTTTAAAATGAAAAATAAAGTCACTATTCCACAGCACTGAAGCAGGAACAAGTTTATTTGAAAAGATCCAAAATAAACATATTAATGTTTTTTGGAACTGTTTTTTGGTTTGATGTTTCTGCTTCAATGTTGTGTAGTAGTGACTTTATTTTTAAAGAAATTTTATTTGGTTTTTGTTCAAAACATTATATAAAGTATCAATGTAAGGTTAAAAAATAGTATAAATCTAATATATATATATTGGAATAATGAGCAAGCATTTTTTAGGTTTAAAGATATATTTACCATTAATAATTTTTTCATACTAAATATAGCTATATGCTAAACCTATAGCTTTTATTTTTGATAATTCATCATTATGATATGTTTCAGAGCATATGGAATAATCTAATAAATCTTTTAGTATCTATAAACTTGGTTCTGTTTTAACACAAATATAATTTATAGTTTATCAATCTATCTTCAGTTTCATTATATAATAAAAGATTAAATATAACAATACTATACTAAAACTAGAAATAGAGAGATTTGCATGGCATTAGCAAAAAGATGTTATGAAAATTGATGTATTAATTAACTGGGATGAAGCTAATGTGATTAATTCATGTATTAATCCAAGGCAATTTAAAGTAACAGAAACAATCATCTTTCTGGATCAGGCAAAGTTTAGAAATGTAATTATTAGAAACAATTCCCAACCCATGGCTTTACTGCATTCAACACTTCTTATAAAATTGTAACTTTGATTAATTTAATTTATTCTGCATACTACTAAACATTTTTTAGCTTTTGTATAACAAAGTTTTTCAATTTTAAACTGATACTTAATATAGTGTATATCTGTATATTTGAATGTTATTTTAAACACTCCTCTCAACTTGGATGCAGGTTTTTGTTTACTTTTAGTTATTAACTAGAAACGTTTCTATTTATATTTTTAATTAAATATGAACTGTTTCTACTGCTAGTTGTGTTTTAATTTATATTAAAATCTATACAATTTAGAAGATTAGAAGATGTTTATATAGAAATGCATATAAATTTGTGACCATATAACATGAACCTCAAGGTGTCCTGATGATGTTTGTTACATATCATTCGCACAGCAATATTTTTTCCTTGGTATCACTTGGGAGAGTCTGCCGCCATATACAACTAACTATCTCCAAGTTTTATTAAGTGCTTCAATGATGAACTCCTCCAAGTGACAACAGGGAAGAAATATTGCCATACAAATGACATGTTGTAACAGGTGGCACAGGTAGCCTAGCAGTCCACATTATATGGTCACAGATATTGTATGCATCTCCATATAAATATCTTCTAAGCTTGAAGTTGTATATAATGTAGTGTAGTTTTAATATAGTATAGTTATATTTAATTGTGTATTATGCAATGAAACTGAACGTAGCATGATATCCCAAAAGTGCTTTTTAAACTCCATGCTTTATTAGTCACTTAGAGTGACCAATAAAGTATGGAGACACAATAAATTGTATTTTTCATCTGTACTAATAATTCTTAATAAGCTACTGTGTAATCTTATACAGCAGTTACTGTGTGTTAAGTATATATTTTTAATTTATTTATTTATTAAATTATAACAAAATTATTTAATAATAAATTATTGATAAACTTTCAAAATATCAGAATATATTTAAACATTGCTGGTTTATTCCAAAATTTTGCTGCTCTAATAAAAAAAAATTGTTATTTTAATTTATTTGATTAGAAAAATCTATATAAAAATTCATGCTATTTTGTGATTTTTTTAATAACAATGAAATTAAAATACTATTTATTTGTATGTAAGCCAAGAAAATTAAAAAAAAATACTGTAATTTTAAAGGTTTATACATGAGATAGTTCAAAATTGGAAAAAAGTTTTAGAAACAGATAAATTCTTATTAACAAACCGTCTATCTTTTTCTTTTAATTCATTAAATAAATCCAAGCATTTTATAATTTATATACTTAGAGCTTTCCCTTCATTTTCAACCAATGTGAAGCAAGTTCTTATTAAACAGTACTATCAGTGACAGAAGGGCTATAGTAAATTTTGTTTTCTTAATTTGGATTGCTTTGGTTTATGATAGAGAGTAATTTGAGTTTAAGACATGGAAAATCAATTCATTATCAAGGAAAAGAGAATATTTATGATGTTCATCAATATTTTTAATTAATATTACATGAAATAAACATTTTGAGTAAAAGTAAGAATCAATTGGTTACCAGATTTTAATAAATAATTATTTTTATTAAATTATAAAGATTTAAAAAGTATAGTCTGATCAGAATAGGATAAATGCTTAATGCATGAAAATATCACATATTGGAAGAAATTGCATAATAAGAATTAAATGAAGACTAAAACTGGAAATCAAAAATACATTTAGTTTCTATGATTATGAAAAAATTTGTTATATTAAATTTCTGAATAAATTAAATTTTTTTCTAAATAATTTCTTCTATGACCTGAATTCTATGATTTATTATCATTTCAATAGGTAATTAATATCTACTAATTCTCTTTGTTTTCTCTTCATTCTATTTTGTTTGGACTTCCTGTTAATTGCTAGTAAACATTGTTAAAAAGGATAAACTAAGCAATATTTACATTTTCATTGTTATTGCTTTAAAAACTATGATATCATGTACAAAACAAAATGTACTTGGCAATGACAGGAAAAACTGAGATCATGAAATCATGCAATAAAGAAAATGTGATCAATATTAAACAAGCAGATGAAATAAGCAGCGCTTGGAAATACGCAGTGAAGAAACATGGCCCCTAACCGCAAAAAATGTAATTGGATCATAGTTTGATACTGTCATTCATATTTCTCTACCAGATTAATTTTGTACACATTAGAATATATATCTGATTATTAATTCTAATTAATGTTTAAATATTTTGTAACTTTAAAATATGTATTCTATGCTGATGTAAATTTTTAAAAATTTTATATTGTTCGATTTATGTTCTATAAAGTATTCTATGTAACTGAGGAGAGTATTGAAGATAGCTAAAACATTTTTACTGTTTTGATTAGTATTAAAGGACTATTTTAATAGTTTCCAACTGCTATGAGTGCTTTAATCCACTGAACTAATTTATGATATCATATGTGATGATTTTTCTAAAGAAAAACTCTAAATATAAAGAATATAACTATCTTTAATTTTTCATTATGGAATAATTGAAATATAATGCTATGTCTTTTGTAAGCTATTTTTTTATTGACAATATTGTTGATGAGTTTATTATACATTTTTATTGGTATACAGTATGTAACAGCCTGGAAATGGGTCTGGTTCTGATTGGAATTTGCTATACACTATTTTATAACATAGAAGTAATGATATCTCTTAATATTTTAAAAATTGTAATTTTTATATTTTCATTACAATCTTCATTTGAATAAATATTTTTAATTTCTCCCATCTCATGCAGTCTATTTATTTTAAGACCAAATGATGAATAATTGCCACTTCATCCTGTCATTCTAATATATGTAAATCTTTTCTGTAGTGCAGCTAAATAAGACCTCACAAGCAGGTTGAAAACATTACAGATGTAATAAAAATTTTGTCCTAACAAGTGCAATTTGTGATATTTTCTATATTAATTGAAATCAGGAAGTAAATAATAAATATGCACATGATGCTAATTATTATTATAACACTTTAAATAAAACTATTTTACCTCTACATTCTTTGACTGATACAGCCTGGTTGCTTCTTGTTGTTAGACCTGGTTTGCATGATAAGCAATTAAAAGAACCTTCCAAAGGTTGATAAAAACCATAACCACATGGTCTGCACAACTGAATGGTTTCATCATAAAAATTTCCAGCTGAACATCTTTCTACAGAGAAAAATCACAAGTAAATATAAATATATTACGGCATGGTCTGCACAACTGAATGGTTTCATCATAAAAATTTCCAGCTGAACATCTTTCTACAAAGAAAAATCACAAGTAAATATAAATATATTAAATCACTTGATAATATTAAACAATTTGTACAAAATTTAATAAAATTCAAATTTCATAAATTTTAATAAAATCTGCCTACCTTTACAATCATTTACAGACCTAGAACCTACATTATTTGTGACACCTTGTTTACCATTGATTTGAGGACATGATTTACAGAAAAGTTGTCCCATCTCATTTTGATATGTTCCAATTGGACACAATACACATGACTTTGTATTATTATCAAAATATGTGCCTATGCTACAATCCACTGAAAAATAAAAAAATATTTGCTTTTATTTTATCAATTATAAATTCAATTCATTTGATAATTATATTAATATATTTTTTTAAATATTAATATATATTTTTTAATACTGGCATATAATTTTGTGCATTCACAACAATGACTGATAAACAATGTCATTATCTACAGGTAAAATTCCATTATAACAAAATCCATGGGACCATTACCTCATTTCATTAAAACTGATATTTTGTTAAAACAGAATTTCATATTTTTTACCATTTTACTAAATTTACAATTATTAAATATTGTACTGTACATACTGTATGAATACTGTATGTTACAGCTTTGTTATGAATTCGTTATATTGAAAATTTTGTTATAACGGTATTCATTATAATGGAATTTTACCTATAATTTATGTCATTGGCCATAATATTGTGGGGATCGGCAACCCCCCTTTTGTTATGTTGTCACGGAGACGAAGAATATGATGATGATGTTGTAATGAAATAACAGGATGTAATCGATATTGTTGTTATTTTTTCATGGTAATAAATTTTAGATGGTTTGTTCAGGTGTCAATGCAAAGTCTAAGACTTGACACCTGAGCTATTTGGAACCATCTGGAAGTTATGTAAAACAACCTCATCCCCAGGAAAGGTGAGAAAGAGGTTAAACAGATAAAAGAGCTAGGGCAAAGAAAGTCGACACTTTTGGTTCTGAGTCCCGACTTTGTTTAATTGGTTGTCTCTAGCTCCATGCCTTTCCTCCTGATTGAGTACTTACTCCTACAACCTTCTGGATTATCAACTTGTACAACCTTCTGGATTACCCACTCATACAACCTTCTGAATTACTATGCGAAGACTTCCGAGGGAAGTTTGCTAGTAACCTTCCTCTACTGACTTCGTTTGTTGTGTCCATTTTCGTTGATCAACTTGGACTAAAGACTGTCTGCAATATACCGTTACCAAGATTCTTCTTGGATTGTCCACATTGAAGATTTGTTTTGTATCAGGTATCTCTCTCTCTTTATCAGTAGTTGATATTTGTGTTTATGTATAAATGTATAGAGATCTCTCTTAACAAAATAAAGAAGCTGTTGAATTTATGTTCAATTTATGATGACTGTCAGAGGCAATTCAGCAGTTGGACTGCTGAATTACCTCTGACAGTCATCCTTACTCACTCAATATTTGGTAGAATCATTCGTAGGCTCAAGGCCTGTTGATTTGACAATTCCGAATTTCTGTTTCCGGGTCCGGAAAACCCACAACATGTATAAATTTCATTCAAATGGAGTAATATTTATATAAGATATTGCCATAAAATATGTGAATGTACTATTAATCTTAATCCAATATTAATCTTTTTTAATTTAAAAAAGATAAATATAAATCTGAAATTGATAAATTTTAATTTTCAAAAAATAATGTAAAATCAAATATAGTGGACCCTGTATAATACATTCCCTTGTAATGCAGATTTATATAATATGACAGAAAAATTATTAAGGTTATTATGGAAATTCAATAAACAATATTTGGTTTTTTATTACAATCACTGGATATCAAATACTTATTAACAAGGATTGTTTGGAAGAATTTTTAATTTTGCTACAATTTCCAAGAAAAGTAAGCATTTTAAAATATAACATCTTTACAGACATGATTCATGCTTTATTCCATGTGGTTCATACAACAGGGAATGTATCCCCTGCATTATATTGTATATGAGTCCATTGTAATGAAAAGGTTATGCAAGCAATTCATCAATATTAATTTACTTGATAATTAATTTTAATTATTATTTTGTATTAACTTATTCTGATCATTTGTAAAAGTAATAAATGGTGAAAAAAGCTATTCTTTTATTTGCCAATTTTTGGAAAATCCTTTTGTGATAAAAAAAATGAAAGTTTGTTTTGATATTGGCAAAACAAATGCAATTAAAATATGCTATAATATTAACAAGTTCATAAATAGCACAAAAAGCAGTATGTATATATATAACTTTAATATACAAAAACGTTTTCGATACAATACGTATCCTCTTCAGTTGTATAAACTTTTACAATTTTTACAAACTTTTTCAATAAGGTAAAAGTTTATACAACTGAAGAGGATACGTATTGTATCGAAAACGTTTTTGTATATTAAAGTTATATACGTACATACTGCTTTTTGTGCTATTTATGAACTTGTTAAGCTTAATAACAGTGAGATAAGCAGTTTATTTTCCAATTTGTTCCTCTATTATGCTATAATATAAATCATCTTCAAAATTTTTCAATTTATAAGCCAGTATAATTAATATTTCATAGCATAATTTAAAGTTAACTTACCACAATTTGGTGGAATCACAATTTGTCCCAAAGAACAAGAATAATCATTAACCATTGTTAAAGATGTAAGATCCGGTATAACATTTGGTAAAGTATCACGAACATCAAATGCAGAATCTTTAAGAATGGTGTTTTCAACGACATCTTGAACTGTTGATTGTCTTCTAGTATTAATGTTCATTACAGGATCACTAAAAATTTAATTTTCAATATAATTAGATATTATTCATAATAATATATAGACAATGTTCAATAAGATCTTGAAAATAATTATATAATATGATTAAATATGATATAATATGATAATATGATAAGATTTAATTTTTCATATATAATACGAGTTCATACAGAAAAATAATATCACAGATCCTCAGTCTGTTTTGCAACAAAATAGGTATTTTGGGATATTTATTGATCTAATAATTCAAAGAAACTGAAACAATATTTTTCTTAGAATTGATGTTATTTTATTTTCAGAAATATAATGCATGTTTATGTATATAATTATCAAAACTGGTTAATCAATTTTCCAGTACACAAAGATTTATAGAAACTTTTTGTAATTTTTAAAAATATAAACCAAAATAATAATAATTTTAAGAAAAGCAATGGAAAATTGTTATTGTTAATGCCATCAGTTTGTGCAAATTGAAATATTAAATCAGTTGAAATCATAAAGATGAATATTACATTATGAAACTTTAAAATTTTTCTCAAAACATAATGGCCCACATTATAAAATAGCTCCAGAATTTCAACTTATTTTTCCACAAGTATTTTTATGTAATTAGTTTTTGGATCTTACTGAATATCTTGTAAATGGTATATAAATATTAATAAATAATTCTTTATGAATAAATTAAATAATTTAATGAAATTTACAAAAATCAATTCTAAAATAATTGACAATATTTTTTAAATTATTATAGTATATTTACTATAATGATTTAAAAAATAAATTTTGTCTGCTATATGTATAGCAGATGAAATTCATTACAAAGAATATAGTAAGGTTATTTAGATAAATTTATAATATAAATTTCCCTAGATGGTCTCTACAAAATATAAAAAATAAAAATAGAAAAAATTATTTATCATCATTGTTTTTTAATTTAGAAATGTTTAATATAATTGCAAGACTAAATTTAAATTTATAAAAATTAATTAAACAGTAAAACATAACAAATTACTTTTATTAGCATATAAATAAATTTTACTTGTTTTATAAATTCTTATTTTACATATTTTTGCTTTAAATAATTATGCTACTTTATACCTCAATTTATGAAGATTTTTTAATTTTTACAAAGAAATCATTTTATTGTATATTGATTAATATATTATTATTTATTTCAGTCAATAATGCATCTTGTTTTACATAATAAGTTATTAATTTATATCTTAAGTTTTTCCTACATATCAGGTCTTTTAAACTATTTCATGAAAAAATTGTTATTCAGTTGTTCTACAGTATATTAATTTAATGATATCAATAACTAATTTTGTTTTTATGATTTTTTGGTTTATTTTTTTCACTGATTATATCAAACATATTTCTATATCACAATTTTCTTTACGACAAAATTATATTAACAATATATATCTCATCTAATTATTAAACTTTTCAAAAATTTTTTCAACTATCATAGAGCTGTTTAATTGTAAAAAAATGGTTGCATATTATTCTATATAAGTACAGTTTTTAATATAATTATGTGAATCACATGTTTTATAAAATAACTATTTCTACTGCAAAACTATAAAATAATACAGAGCTCTATGATTTAAATACAAATTTCACATACATTCTTCCAATTCAAAGTGATTATCTATCAATCAGAATAAACATATGAGAAAACTATTATGAAAAAAGCTAGCAGCAATGACTTACTAATAGCACTGATTATTTACTAACAGCAATGATTAAAATTAATCTGTTGTATATTATAGACATGATATACTGCTCAAGGTCATTTACTATCAGCAGCTATTGATGAAATATGCCATGGGATGCAAGTACAAACAATAGAATTTTAAAACTGCAATTTGGCTTAACCTAATTGGTTTATTGCAGTTGTGTTTAGAGTTTTTGAAAAAGAATTATAATGAATTTCTGATCATAATTTCAAAATATTTTCTAGCCGAAATTTATTTTAAAAGATTTTAAGAAAAATTTATTTGATTGAATATTTTTTTGAAAGATTAGCTTTTTTCTCCATTTCTTTCTCTATATTCTAGATTACTGTGTTCAAGTTGTTCAAATATATATTGAAATAAATTACTGAAATTTTTTGCAAAAAAATTAATTTTTTATAGGATAAACTAAAAAATCTTAAAATTTTTTTTTTCTCCATTTCTTTCTCTATATTCTAGATTACTGTGTTCAAGTTGTTCAAATATACTGTATATTGAAATAAATTACTGAAATTTTTTGCAAAAAAATTAATTTTTCATAAGATAAACTAAAAAATCTTAAAATTAAAAAAAAAATATTACAGATAATATCAAAATATTGCTCAATTCTATTAAAATATGCAATTTTTTTATTAATCATTGATTTTTTTACTTCATTTTCATTGCATTTTTGTCAAAAAACATGAAAATAATAATGTAAACAAAAATTCACCATTAAAATGTGCATGACACTTTTATTGTTTTATCACAGCTATTTCTTTCCCATGCTTTTTTTTCTATGTTATTACAAACATTTAAACATTACATACTCAAAATGGAAGAGTTCTAAAATTTTTGTAAGGAGTAAATCTGTTGGTCAAGATATTTAAAAATAGTAATATAAAAAATAAATAACTGTATTATTGTGAGCTTATTAAACTAATATAACTGTTTCTTTAAGGATGTTCCAGGTCTGTTTAAGAAAGATCAGCAAAGGAAGTGAGAATACAGATGTGTGATGATTAAATCACAGAGGCAAGTGAGAACATTCTTGATTAAAGACAGTAGCTTAATGGAATAGATGTACATATCAACTTTTTAAATTAATTAAAAAAAAAGTAAATTTTATTTTTATTTAAATAAACATAAGTATCAAAAAAATCAGCACAATGAGTAAGATAATACTGAAAGAAAAGCCTTCAGATTCTTTTTTCAACTTAAAATAATTTTATTTAAGTACTTTCAATCCTCTGGGTCCTTTTCAGCAATCCTTAAAAAGCAATATAAACCTTACAAAACAATAGTTTATATTGCTTTGTAAGATTTGCTTGTAAGGATTGTTTTGTAAACTATTGCTTTGTAAGAATTGCTGAAGAGGACCCAGAGGGTCGAAAGCACTTTAATAAAATTATTTTAAGTTGAAAAGTACCTAAAAGCTTTTTATTTCAGTATTATCCTTCTCATTGTATTGATTCTTACAAAACAATAGTTTATATTGCTTTGTAAGATTTGCTTGTAAGGATTGTTTTGTAACTATTGCTTTGTAAGAATTGCTGAAGAGGACCCAGAGGGTCAAAAGCACTTTAATAAAATTATTTTAAGTTGAAAAGAACCTAAAAGCTTTTTATTTCAGTATTATCCTGCTCATTGTATTGATTTTTTTTCAATGAATTTTAAAAAATGGAGCAACATATTTCAATTGTTAACATAAATATCACAAAAGATATAAACAGATCAATGAACTATCTATTCAAAAATTGTAAAAAAATTATTTTTAATCATTTTATTCATATCCCAGTGTTGGTATTTCCAAACTCCAAACAAAATTTATTCATTCTTTATTCTTTCTTGATAATGGAATCAAGCTACACTACAACATTAGATATCTTCAAAGGAAAAATTTAAATAAATACTTCAGATAAGCATTACACAAAAAACTTTTTTCAGTGAAAGGTTTTCACAAATAATTTAGATCATTGAATAATACAAAAATATTGCATTTAATGTGGGCCTCACCACTTATATTCTTTATGTAGGGTTATCAGAAAATTTCCAGATTGTTATGAAAATTTTTAAAAAAGTACTGCTCCACTTATATTCTTTATGTAGGGTTATCAGAAAATTTCCAGATTGTTATGAAAATTTTTTAAAAAGTACTGCATTACTTCAAATTTAATACCGCAGTAGGATTTTAAAATTGGAAAAAATAAAAATGATTTCATAATAGGTATTGAAAAATAAGAAACATTTTTATTTATTTAAATAGGTACTAATATACATAATAAGCTACTTAATTTATTGAGAATTTTCTTCAGATATAATATCACTTTTGTTTTTTTTTAATAGTGCCAGGTATCTTCTCCCAAACATCTTCTAATCAATCTTTCATCAATTCTGTTGTCATCCATGCATTCCTGCTCAAATTATAATACCCTTAGGAAAATTTTCCTTGGGTACAGTTTTTTTGTTTAAAATAATAAAAGGTGTCAATTTGTTTCTATCAGTGATTATAAACAGCATTATAGTAATTCGTGATTTTTCATATAATTAAATATGGCCAGATACAATGCAATTCTACAAGCTACTATCAAATAGCAACTGGATTAAATCAGAAAAGTACAAAAGGGGGACCACCGAATAAACTGTTATCAATAGTCGTAACACTATGCGCATGCATAGAGCATAAAGCAAAAACCTGAACATTGTACTATGCACATACATAGAGCGTAAAGCAAAAGCCTGAACGTTGGGGAGTGGAAGCTTTGGGAGAAATAAGGTTAAAATATTCGCTTTGAATTTAAGCTGCACCCAAATTTTACGTCTTAAAAATCTGAATAAAGTAAAGCAAAAACCTGAATATTGGAGATCGGCAGAAATAAGATGTTAAAATATTCATCACACTCAAATTTTACATCTTAAAAATTTGAATAAAAAGTGCGGCTTAAATTTGAAGTAATACAGCAGTTCAAAACAAATTTTACATCTTAAAAATTTGAATAAAAAGTGCAGCTTAAATTTGAAGTAATACAGTAGTTCAAAATTTACTCGTTCAGTTTCACTTGCCTGATATTACTTTTCTTTTTTTTTCTTAATTAAGCCACCATATCATACATTAGATATACTTTATCTGACAGTACTCACTTTTAAAGCATATCATAATTGTCAACATCCATGATCAGTCAACTGATAGGTCAAAAATGGGATTTAACAGCAGAGGAGAACATCTATATGAAAAGCAACCAAATGATTGTTGGTAAAGGTATAATGCTGCTATATGTTGTAGTCGATATTGACTATAAATGGAGGCCAATAAACAAACATTTAACCAATAACTAATACAAATATTCATTCTGTCTCTATCACTATGCTATCATACTCAGGAATTGTCCTTCTCATCATAATTTGTGATGAAAATGAGTCTCCAAGCATTTGCCTACTTTACTCATAGGATAAGATGGCCTTGCATAGAGATATGGTTTGTGTCTCATATATTGAGGCCTCAAACTAGAGCTATAATATTTTAATTCAATATTTTATAAATAAAACTTTAATATTAAACATAACTTACTTCACTGCTGGGAAAGTAATACCAACTACGTATATATCATTAGTTTCAGTTTGCCGAGTAACTCTTCCATTTTTCCTGCATTTCACATTAGCTTCTAAACCATTGCATGAATTAGGTGTTTCATCAGAACATATGTGCCACTCTCTGTTGACTTTCAGTAAACTATCTATTACTCTTGAATAAAGAATTTTTTTTCCAGAATCAGAACAAACAATAGATGAAAGAAAACTCATACTAACTTTAAAAATTCTCTGAGCTGGTTTTTTAGCTGTGAAATAAAAGACGTAATTAATATAAAATATTTTAATATAAAATTTCAGATACACAAAAATCAGTTTTTTAGATAATTTATTACTAAAAAAGTGATTTTATATGCAAACAATAATGATATTATATATGTATATTTATGAAACCATAAATGTAATATAAAATTGGCAAAATTGATAAATAACTCAAACTAACAGTGCTGAAGCAAAAAAACAGATCTATGAATGTGTGTGGCTCTTCAGCCACACAGATTCATAGATCTGTTTTTTTGCTTCTGAAGCAAAATTGATAAATAACTCAAACTAACAGTGCTGAAGCAAAAAAACAGATCTATGAATCTGTGTGGCTGAAGAGGGTGAGTGTCTTGTCAAAAAATTTCCAAAATATAAAATTTTCCTGCTTAAGTGATTGGTTTGAGTTATCTGAAGAAAAAGCAGAGCTCTAGATACAGTCGATTTATAAAAATGGATGAAAGGCAATAATTTATGTAAAAATAAGTAAAATTAAGGTAAAAGAAAAATAAATAAAATATAAAGTACAAATATCTGATATAATATGTAGGCCAGAATAATTAAAATCTTTTCCAAGACGGCCTTTAATGATTACAATGCTATACACATTTAATAATAAAATGATAGGTTCTGATTAAAATGCACTTTGCCTCATAGTAAGGCATAGTTACAAAAAATACAAATTGATTGATCTTCATTCATTAAGATATATCAATAAGTGAAACAATAAAAACATGTTTGGCTCTAGCTGCAATGACTCTGTATATCTTATTTCTATGATTAGTTAATTTCCAATATTCCATGACTAGCTTTATCTTGTAGAATATCATAAATCTAATCTTATAAAAAGTAAAAAGGATTTTGTTATATATTTGGTTATCCCATGTTGCTGTCATTATTATATCAGCTCTTAATTGAAGGCATCAAATCACTAAATGGAATAAATAGGGATAAGCATCATTACATAAGTATTTATCATTCATCATTTAAGTATTTCAGCATTGCAAAAAGTAAAAAGGATTTTGTTATATATTTGGTTATCCCATGTTGCTGTCATTATTATATTAGCTCTTAATTGAAGGCATCAAATCACTAAATGGAATAAGTACGGATAAGCATCATTACATAAGTATTTATCATTCATCATTTAGGTATTTCAGCATTACACGTTTCAGAATAACTCTTCCATTGTTCAGTAAATAATATTAACAAATTTAAAAAAATTTTTAAATTTGTTAATATTAGACATTGTACTGAAAAGTTTGAGTTTATTTGTAAGAATGCTTGATAATGAAATCAAGCTACACTATAACACTAGATAGGTTCAAAGGAAACATTTAAATAGATATTTATGATAAGAGATTTCAGATAAAAATTTTAATACAAACATTTCAGATAAAAACATTTAAATAAATATTTCAGATTTACATTAAAAAAATTTTTCTTAAGATTTTCACAAATATTTTAGATTTTTGAATAGTAAAATAATATTACAGGTTCAAAGGAAACATTTAAATAGATATTTATGATAAGAGATTTCAGATAAAAATTTTAAGACAAACATTTCAGATAAAAACATTTAAATAAATGTTTCAGATTTACATTAAAAAAATTTTTCTGAAGATTTTCACAAATATTTTAGATTTTTGAATAGTAAAATAATATTACAGATACTCAGGTAATTTTCAGATAATCTTTACTTTTGAGTTTACTCAAAGTAAACATTTTATTCAAAGTAAAGTTTTGAATCAAGCTGACTCAGTTCAGAAATTCTATATAAGATGTTTCAGAACATGATATATGCTGAAGAAAAAATTTCTTGTAATTTTTGAATCAAGCTGACTCAGTTCAGAAATTCTATATAAGATGTTTCAGAACATGATATACGCTGAAGAAAAAATTTCTTGTAAAATCGCTGAAGAAAAAATTTCGCTGAAGAAAAAATTTCTTTTTCTGTGTGAGTGACCACATCCCTGAATTACCTGTTGTCTATCAAGATCATTTTCCAACTCCTCTAGTGACTGAATACACAACAGTTTTTTTATCTATTATTTCATCTATAATGAAACTGTTAGAAATTTTTTAATATTTTAGTGCTTTTAAATTATTAGTAAATTTAAAACACAATATCTTATATTGTAGAATAATTTTAATCAATTATAAAATACGCTTATAATAAAATCCATTAATCTGGTCAATAAAAAATCAAATTTCAAATCAGATTATTTCAGAATAAATATATACACATGAACCTTACTGCTGGCATTAATGAGCTTTATATTTTAATAAAATCCATTAATAATTAAAATATTTCATTTTGTATCAGAACTTCAATCTATCATTATATATGAAAATTATATTCTTACATAAGAAATATAAACTGAATGTCTAATCAAGAAAGTGCTATTGAACCACATTAATAAAATGCTGCTAAAATTTGATTCCTAATTATATTATCCATCCACGAAAGCCGTACCTAGATAAGGTGGATGAGTCCAAACGCGAAAGGGAGAGCCGCAGTCGGTATAAAATTATTGAATTAATATTATATTAAGTTCTATTAAATATATTATTTCAACATCGAAACTAATCATTTAGCATTCGACATTACAATAAACTTCCATTCAACTTCAATTATCTTGCGTTTGAAAACATCCATGTGTGAAGCTGTCATTCCTATTTTGTCACTGGATTTGTTCAGTTAGCACACATGTACTTGCATCAATGGTCGCAGTTAAGCTGGACGGACAGTAGATAATGATTTAAAGTATAACCATGTAAATATTAGTGTTTCAGAGATATTTACCTGGATTTATTTTAAATCATCAATTTTAATTTTCTTATAGATAAGATTGTGACTGCTAATATTAGAAATGAAATCAAATAAACAAGCTAATGAGCATGAACAAATAATCATTTAATACAGTAGGAGTGATCCAAAGTCTATGGTGTTATACCTGATAAAATTTATTGAATTTTAATAAAATTATTTAATACAATCATCTGTGAGTTAACAGGGCAGAATTCATCCACATTTTACCAATATGTTGTAAGAGGTGATTAAAGGATGTTCTCTCCATTACTGCCCAGCCATACTTCTGGCAGGATCCTTCTCATCTTTCCTCATGCTTTTCTATACTCTTCTCACTCCACTCTTCATTTTTCAAAGAGTTAGAGCTATGAGTATGATCTTTATCTCTTGAAGTAAAAATATAAAAATATAGAACTGTTTAAACTAAAAAATAAGATGATCTCAATTTGTTTCTACTCAATAACTTGTTTATTTGATGTTAACTTCATGTTTTTATATTTCTTTACAAATATATATAGTTATAATTATTATTACTTGCACAAGCTGGAAAAACAAATGGCATATTTGGATCAGAAGTAGGATGCCAAAAACCTTCACTGCCACATACATAATATTTTGGTACTAGTTGTGAGAATTCTAAATTGTCATCACAAGAAATGGTACAAGTTTTGAAACTACCACTTGGTCCCCAATCAGAACACTGCCGTTGGCCACCAACTGGTGGTATTGGTATTGGACAAAAGTCATCTGAAAAAAGAAAATATGACTATTATAATGAATTAAAAATAAATTTGAAAGATTATTTTAAGTTAATAGATTTGCTTTTTAATATTTATAGATATAATGTTACATTGTATGGAGTATAATGTTCTGTAATTTTGTAAATGCTAGAATTAAAAAAATATCCTGTAATTTACTATATTAAAGTAAATTAACAGAACTTCTCTAGCTTGTAAAATCAATTTATTCTGAACCATATTAGACAGGATTAACTCTAAGTACATTACAAATATCCCTTTATTGCTCCCTTTTTAACAAGCACACACAAGAAATATTATTTCTTACATGTTAGAACATTAATTTTTTTATCATACAAAACAAATCTAATTATTAATTTACATTTACATAAATTTTTATTAAATCTGTACTTTTCATGTGTTAATGGTAGCAAATTCATCAATATGTAATTTTATTTAAAACAATGATAATAAATCCAAAATCTTTCACCTGTTAAAATTAGGAAAATTAGGCAACACACTGTATATATTATAGCATCCCAAGATATATATCTATGCTGGCATAGATATGAAACTAATTACTAGAGTGAAACACAAATATTCACATTTGTTAGTTTTAACAGGAATAACAAATTTATTAATTTTTTTTTGTTAATTTTTATATTATTTGTAGCATCTAGATGAGTTTAAAAATACTGAAGTTTAAAATAAATGAGCAAAAAAAATCAAATAAAATAAAGAGTTGCCATAAAATTTTCCACATGCCAGTTAAAATTTTGATATATGCCACTGATTTCTCATTGATCTAAAGTTTTACTTTCTATTGCTATTACCTAGAGAAATTATTTGTAAACTAAACATTCTTGGAACATAGCCAATCTTAAATAATTTTTATTCACCTTTAATTTCAAAAAATATTTTTCATAGTATAATAATCACAGGTATAGAAAGTGTTATTACAACAACTAAATTATTTTTTATAAATTTCTTTCAAAATACTTAATGGTTAAGAGTAATTTGTAAAATTAATAAAATCTTTTAAAATTGTCAAATAATTCAATGAAATTTATAATTTTTTATTATTATAAGTTAATATTGATTCTAAATTATGACAATAATTTTTCAAAGTCAGAAACCCAATACAAAAACCTATTCAGAAAGTAAAAATTATTGGTTCTTTCTAAAGTGAAAATGAATTCATTTGTTGGGCTATTGATTTTTTGATAAATTAAACTATATTCTAGAAATCAGAACAGCACTTGAAGCAGGATAAATACACTATTTTATTATTAGATATATATAATATACACTACATATACTAATAGTACAATTGTTTTCCGGAAATGTTTTCGGCTTACTATGGCCATTCTCAGCCAGTAATCTCATGTGCTTCTTGTGTTATTAGAAGCGGCAGAACTCAGTTGTTTATAGTTATGGGCACTTGAGATTACCAGCTGAGGAGGGCCATAGTAGGCCGAAAACGTTTCCGGAAAACAATTGTATTATTAGTATATGTAGTGTATATTATATATATCTAATAATAAAATAGTGTATTTATTTTGCTTCAAGTGCTTGTTGTGATTTCTTGTGTTATTAGAAGCAGCAGAACTCAGTTGTTTATAGTTAAACTATATTCTGTTCATATTAATTAGTTACTAACGAATTTTATTTATTTTTATGCTTTGCAATTCATTTATTTTACCATTTGATTTATGCTGTTTCTTCAAATAAATTATTTTTAAATTTTGTTATATTTTTAATTGTTCCTTATTATGATTGCTTGTTCTATGTATCAGTTTAAATTAACTTCATATTTAATGTGAACAGATTACTGTATAATTGAACTAATTCAATGATAGCAAAGAGACAAACTAAGCACTATGCAGAAATAGATCTTTATTTCAGAAAGAAACGCTTCCGACCTTTCTCAACAGGTCTTTGTCAGCTAATGTTGAGAAAGGTCGAAAGCGTTTCTTTCTGAAATAAAGATCTATTTCTGCATAGTGCTTAGTTTGTCTCTTTGCTATTATTAGTTGCAGAATGTCTACAGCTTTAGTAATTCAATGTTGTTTCTTTGAAACATAAAAAATAATAAAATGAAATTTATGATTCCATTTATAAATTTCTACATCATTGCTAACAAATTTCATTTCATATGATGAATTTATATATATATATATATCTGCAAACTATATAAGATAGTTTGCAGAGAATGACTTACACACAGTTAATCTGTTCAAAAATGTTCTGCATAAATCGAAAATTGTAAGTCCAACAATGCTTAAATTTAATATGTACAAATGAGCTCATTAGCAAATGGAATGGTTAAATGGAATTTATGAGCTTAATTTAACTACAAAATAAAAAAATTTAATGCCATAAATGATATTTTTACAATAATGTAAGTTGTTTATTGAATTTTTCATTAGAATTTTATGAAAATTAAGAAAAATTAAAAGATTTATGCATCTGCTTAACTTTGAAACTACATAAGTTGAAATCATGTAAGTCAGGGACACATTATATATACAATGGTACCTTGATTAACAACAGTCATTCAAGCTTACAATAATTTTAAAAATCATCTTTATAGTTTAATATATAATGCAATATAGTGGTATTTTGGTTAACGATGAGTAGCTGTAAGAAAAAATCTCTTGGTTAACAATTCAGGCTTTGGTTAATGACTCCTGATTATGTGAACTTCTGACAAAATAGAGTTCTGTAAAACAGCTCATCATCGCATCACGTGATTAATTAGCTCAGTCAATCGTTATTTTTTTTTTTAACAATCAATTCAAATCCAACAATGTCATCATTAAAATTAATAAAATTATAACCATATAAAAATATATTTAACTAAATGATAATTAACATATAATAATAAAAATTAATTATTTAATTAATTAAAAATAGACATGCAACAGTTCACTAACAGTTTAGTTTCTTAAAGATGATTTCTAGACGATTATTATTTTAAATTCTGTTTTCTTAAAGATGATTTCTAGACGATTATTATTTTAAATTCTGCAAATAAAGTCTGATTTAAGATGATTTCTAGACGATTATTATTTTAAATTCTGCAAACAAAATCTGATTCTATTGTTTGTTTGTGTTATATATTACTTGATACCTGCGAGTGGTGTGACGTTGCATTGTTTATTTGTGTTATATATTACTTGACACCTGTGAGTGGTGTGACATTGCAGTTTCGGATTCCATTTTTATTAACACCTGCAAGTGGTGTGACGTCGCAGTTTCGGATTCCATTAGAAAAAAATAAAGTCTGTCCGAGATCTTATAGTTCATATCGACAATAAATTGGTGTGTGTCACTTTTTGTCTGCCATCAAAAAGCAAAATCTCTAAGGTGTCAATCCTCATCTATATAATAATTATTGAATCTATAAGCTGCTAATCAGTGTTTATGGGTTCATTTGTCAAAAAACTCTGAAATGAGCCCAATTGTCCTTCTGGTAAAGATTTTTAATTAAAAATTGTTTTTAAAAAAATTTTTTTTTAAAAAATTTATTTTTTTTATTTTTAATTTTTTATAGCAAATATAATAAATAAATGATATTTTCCATATTTTTAGGACATTTTAAATGAGTTTTTTCTGCATTTTTAATATTTACTATGGTTGTGGGAAGGAGCCGGAATGAATTAATCAATTTTCAGTTAAATCCTATGGGGAATCGCGCTTTGAATAATGACAGTTTTGGTTAACAACAGTTCCACTGGAACAGATTACCGTCGTTAACCAAGGTACCACTGTATTTATAAATTCAATCATATTTGAATACAATTTTTTGAAGAAATGGACCATATTGTCATATACAATATACAAGTATTCTCCAATTATGCAAATAACTGGAACCAAAGGATTTTAAATAACAGATTTTCCAGAAGTTTGAGAAATGTTTTTTAACAAAAATTTTGAAGCAATATTATTGGAGCTTGTGAACTATTGTAACTGCACTTATACCATGTTATGGCACTATAATGCTCTGACTGAAAGCAAAATAATATCACTTACAAGGGAAGGAAGGGAATTGTCCGACGCTGATTTGGACCAAATTTTGGGTGTATTTAGAACTGTATGAGTAATGATAATATGCAAAATAATACGTCCCTGTTTTGGGTTGTTAAAAAAATATACGAGGTTTTATATAACCCATTCTTTTCATATATGTAATTAATCATTAGCAGTTAAATACAAAAATATTTAAAAAAAGTAAACAACAAATATCTAATGAACTCCCCGACCAACGTCATGGATTTTAGTCTCAGCCTTAAACAGGGGAGGAGGTTTCTAAAAATATCACACGCTTAAAACGCG